>OZ020542.1:15381240-15560242 GCA_963971435.1 Lasius platythorax | reverse complement strand
TTGTTTTAATTTCCTACAAAAATTAAAAAATTTTAATTTACAAAACTTGGCGCTGCTAAATTTCAAAGTATATTTCAAAGTATATATTAAACCAACGAATAAATTTAATTTAAATCTAAATTTAATTCAGAACTATATTTAATTTAATTACATCAATAACTGCAATGTAAATATATTAAAGAATACGTTAATTTAAGCATATTATTTAGTTTAGCAGCGCTAAGTTTTGTAAATTAAAATTTTTTAATTTTTGTAGGAAATTAAAACAACTATTTTGTACAACTTTTTTTTGTTAAAATATTTTTAAAAGTTCTTACTTTCAATTGGCGCTATTGTTTGATATCACATTATTTTTGTAGAATATATTTTACACAATTAAAATAATTTATAGAACAGTTTTTAACAGTTTAGAAAACACTATTTTCTGCAGATAAAGATAACAATTCTGTAGATTAAAATAATACTATTTTGTAGATACATAACAGTTTTTCATAATTAGCGCGTGTACTTGGCGCCTTTTTTTTACATTTTTTTAAAAAGATAAGTTTTTAGGGATTTATAACTATACCACTATCAAAATGTATCGTTGCTTCACAAGCTGTTGTTGCTTACATTCGATTTTTCCATTAAAAACGAAAGAGCAATTGGATCAATTGGAAAAAGATCTTGAAATCGTCGAGAAAGAAACTGTAACGATGCACCCCCATCGTTATTATACCCGGCAGACGACCGCCGGAAGTCGGCCGCCCGACGTCCACCCGTCGGGCAAAGGCCGAGGCGCTAGGCGCCCTTGTTATCTTTTGTTATCATAACCGCCGAGACACACACACACGGCCGCTAAACGACCGTCGATATAACATCAATACGCGGGCCGACAGTCTCCGAAACACGGCGGAAAATACCGAACAGGTAAAAACTTCGGTATAAATATCGGCACCGAAACGATCTCGACACCAGATCCGTTCCCGATCCGGCCCAACGCTCACCGCAGCGAAAGGCCATATCCTAGACCGATCCGTAATAGACCGTACTTAGCTAAATCAACGGAGGTTGACGAGTTCGCAGCCTCCGCCGAGAGATCTCGGCAATACGCTAATTACCGGCCTGTCCCGCCCGAACATCCATCGACCGATAGCACGAGGGTGGCGAGTTCGCCGCCTTCCCCGACGTATTCTCGGGCCCGGTCGTTCCCCTTTAAAATTCCCACCGTCCACGGTAAACGAGGTAGCGCGTTCGCTGCCCCCGCCGAGAGATCTCGACACCGTTCGGACGACAATAATTTAGTTGTAAACAAAGCGAGGAGTTACTCGCCGCGACAAATATATCCGATCACCGCCCTGCGTAATCATAACGCGGCACGCCATTTTGTCGGCAGCCGGCACGCACCGCCTAAACTTCGGCCATTAGGAAACGTGACGTCACCGATCCTGACAATAGGCCCGCGCCGAACCGCGAGGCCCCGCCTGCGGCCGCATCACCGGCAGATTCCGACCCGAGAGCCGGCGGCCTCTAACTACCGCCGAAAGAAATATTTATATACACGCGCCCGCGCTTCGGATTCACGCATTACAACCGCTCGCTCACAAATCCAGTCCGACGGAAATGTACGCAAATACAATGCAATAAATATATTTATTTTATTTTATCTAACAACAAAAAGAACGCTGTTTTCGTTGCGCCTCCCCCTTCCGCGATCCCTAATCCCGGCACGCTATCCGCGTCGCGAAGGGCTCGTTACAAAACTCAATTGGTAAGTTTTTATTTTATTTTTAACTATAAATGTGTGTGTGAATAAATATTACATGTAAACATTATTTCTTATTGTTTCATTGAAAATAGAGCGCATGTTTTGATACAATTGGAGGACTTGATCCAAATAAAACAGTGAAAATATCTCTAGTAAAAACATTTAGTAATAAACTAGCCACTGAATTTTCATGGCAAGGCCGTAAAGGAAAACATAAATTAATTATGTAATTTAAAAATAATGGACATAATGTATCGTAAGTGATAGTATATTAATTCAAATAAATATACGTATAGAACATGTTTTAAATAATGATAATTTTTTTATATTGATGTAAAAATATAAGTAAAAAAAATTGTTATTACATTTTTATTCTAAATATTATGAATACGTTATCAGACTTGTTTCTTAAATTTAATATATTATATAAAAATATATATATATATATTTATATAATAATAATATATATATACCCAGTGAACACGTTTTATAACGGCAATATAACATAGAAGTTACATGTAATGTAACATTTGTTATATGCAGGTAATATAACTGTTATACATCGTTTTGGCGTTACAGTTATGTAACAAAAATTGTGTAATCGTTACGTAACACGCTTGTATCAATGTTAATATAACTTTGGTGATATTCTGGTGATATTAATGGGGGGTAACGGAATAACATAACAGTAATGTAACAAGACTGTTGATTTGCTTACTGCTTACGTTTTTCCATGTTCTTGGGCCCTTAAACCCTGCGTCGTTCTATTTCAGCAGGAGCTAATAAAATGGTCTGCTTTTCATCGAAAATTCAACCGTTTTTTAATAGCCTTTGTCCGAAAGGTTTGTGAAGTTATATAGGTCTTTCAGCTCGCCTTAAGACAAAGATTAATTTATAAGATATATAATTAATAATTAATAATTATTAATTATTAATAATTTATAAGATATAATTTTTATAATTTATAAGATCAATTTATAATCCGTATACATCCGTATCGGTGGATAACGTAATCATTGCATATGGTAATGTCGCGAGTGCCGTGTTGTGAGCTGTGAAGTTCCTAGAGGGCTGGAGCGAGAGAGAACAGCAGACACATGTAACAAAGTGAGAGAATAATTCTTTGTTCCTGGCAACGTGTAGGACAGCGTCTTAAAATACAATGGTATGTATGGTGTAGTGCCGATAGAATAATATTTTATAAGAATCTCAGAGAAATTGGCTCTTTTAAGTGTTGAAATCACTCATAATCGCTTTTGGCACATAGAGAGAACGTTATGAGATATTATATTTTTCGTGGGATTCAATGCGTCCAGGTAGCGCATATATGCGTTAACCTCATAACCTCAATTCGACCACATTTATAAATTCGTTATATTAAAAATGCATGCTCTTTATTTCACAGCATAGATGCCAGACGGCAGACGTTTGCAGCCACTAAAACATGTGGAGGGAATATACACACTAGCATAAGTTCACGTCCGTGTACGGTTCACGCTCTTAGTGGCTACAAACGTCTGCCGTCTGGCATCTATGTTTCTCAGTCAATTATCTAACTTGAATCGTATAGTTACAACTCAGCAAATAAATTTAATCCTGATAATTTTTTCACAGATCCTCCGCGCTTGCTGTGCGAGAAACAAACTTTGGTGCTATAGATGATTTCGCACTACTAGAGAGTGGAAGACGTGAGATATCAATAATTCACAATAAGGATAATTTACAGAAGCAATGTGTAGTAATTAGGCAAAAGAATATGAAAACTATTGTCCCTTGTGTCATTTCGTTGTTAGTTCCACATTTGTAAATAGATTAGCCTCGCTCAAGTCCAGCTATCGTTCTGCATTATTATTTAACTTTGTATTTTGTGGCTTCCAAAAAGCCAAAGTTAGAAGCCAGTCGCATTTGCATAAACCATTACAGATTGTAAAACGATAAATATTATATGCTTGGGCAATCTGGGTTTTATTTTTGTTTTTGAATTGCATCCATTACACGCTACTACATACTGCCATATTCTGAATAGTACATTGTTACGAATACTTACAATTTCTTTTTAATTATTAATAATTAATACCAACAAATGCTTTCTATTATCGTCATAATAGTTTAACTAAAGGCAAATTACAGAGAAAACTGTTGATATTTAAAACTGTTATCATTTCTTATTTCTCTTTATCTTACAGATTTTCCAACTGTAATTGAACGCACTCAATATCCTCAATATTATACACCTGCATTACCTTTCTATCCATCATAAGTTTAAATTTATGATATCAAGTATTTTTTACTGTTTTTTCAAAAATGTCAAAAGATATTGCTTCGTTATCTAAACGTAGAAGAAACCAATTGTTCAATGCACAAATCGCACGGTGCTTGACAGATCACAATCAGCCATCTGCTTCTCATACAACACCTTTATCTCATAATTGCCATATCGATCGTGTCAATCCACTCAATTATTCAATTGCCAATAAGATATACAACGATCAGTTATCAGCTTCTTCCACGGATTTTGATACTCCTATAACTCAAAGCAATGTCTTTATTCACACGGGCGATGCTGCTGATATTGGGACAAAACGTATAGCGGAATATTCGTCAAGTGACTCTAGTAATGAGTCCTTCGTTGAAACTAATCGTGAAATTCCAAGTTGTTAAAGTCAAAGGCGTGAATAGACTAAAAAAGTGAGTCGAAAACAATTAAGGAACGGGCGATTACTTGCAATGAGCACGGCAGTGCGACCGGAATCACTGCCGGCTCCGGAAGAAGCCTGCTTTAGTCAGGAAGTCCTCGCGACACCCAATCCGGGAACGCCGCGAGGCATATTGCAAGATCGCCGGACACTAGGGCGCAGGCGAAAACGAAATCACTGGTATTGCGCAACGCGGGACATGCGCGGATCGATAATCCTTAATCAATATCGATCAATGCGCAACGCGGATCTTTACCACATGATTTCCGGCAACAACAGCACCGGTCTGTCGCTCGAGCGCCCTGCGATCATAGCTGTTCGCGAGCGTTATTCTAATGAGATGGAAGCTATCGATTTGGTCAAGGCGTAGAATGTTTATGTAAACCACAACACGTAACGTACAAAAAAACTTACTTTAATTAATACAGTCAATTACATTTAGTATTTACAAGAAAAGTTTAGAGTTTCCGAGATGGATAACTAAAAAAATTTGCAAGTGCGCGAGCACGATAAATAGTCGCGATTTCTTAACTAACGGTTGAGAGCGGTATGTCTAAGCGGTTTTAAGTGCGGTGTATGCGATTTACTCAGTGAGCGAACGCTGACTTGCCTTGATCGCTCCTGGGCGCATCTTTTATCGGCTTTGCGAAATGGGACGTCCCTTTGCTGACATCCAATAGATTTCAGCTGTTTTAAATTGTTTTGAGGTGACCTCGGGGCGCTATGCTTAATTGGGTGCCACTGGGTCTCGCAAATTTTGCACGCACCTGACATGCGCGAGGTGCGCGTCAGCGTGCGTGATTAATAATCGAAGGCCGGCGTGGGCCTTTGCGCATGCTTGCCATGTCTGGATCGATTGATCGACGGATACAAGCCGTTGACGTTATTTATTATTTCTCGAGTTTTTCCGCGCAAAAGAAGTTAATACTGTTTGTATTTTTCTGTCTTTCAGAACAACAATAATTCCCGATAAGAGTTTTTCTAAGGAGAAAGGTCGATGTTTTCCTAACACACGGTGGAATTATCATCTTATTATAACGAACGCGCAAGATTAAATTAAATAAGATTTAATTGCGAAATTGCATGTCCTATCTCAAACATCCCGCCTGTTTCGTCAATGTGTGACGAAATCATCATGGCAGTGCGGGCCGGAGATCAAGATCGATGTTTGATCGATTCTCGCAGGGCGAGGCGCGGTTGCGCAGAGCGTCGGACGTGGTAATCGAGAGTCATGTTAGGTTGTGTGAAAGTGACAGTGTAGTAAACAGGAGTGAAAAGCAATAAGCAATGAAAGTGAGTGAATTGTGAAATTAGTGAATTAGAAGGGTGAGTGATTTACATGTGGTGAGATGAGCTGCAGCAATGCATGAGGCTCAGTCAGCAGCGGGTGATCATGCAATCCCGTGTGCCGCGCGAATTCTATGGAAGGAGGTAAGTAGTGAAGTGAATTTCTTCAGTCCAGCTGACTGTCAGCGCAGATTAAAGGCGAAAGTGAAGGCGGCGAATGAGGCGTCACGGCGTGACGCGATTCAAGCGTGCTACGGCGATGAACCAGGGAGACATGCCCGTGAACGGCGAATGCGAGCAACGAATTAATTAACGATAGGGAAGTAAATTTTTTAATGTTTGGAACATAAGAGACGACTTTAAGCATAACCTAGTTTATTTTCTCTTCCCCTTTTTTTTGTTTTACGCTAGTTTTATGCATTATGGTGTGGCGGAGTAGCATCGGTGGTTCCTGGAAGCATCACTATCTTCGTCAAAGGTCGAATGAGTTCCGATGTGGGTGTCTTGACAGTGACAACTCGTGTGACTCCGTCGGTTCTGGGGTGCAGTCTGGTGATCCGGGCAAGAGGCCATCGATTGGGTGGCGTGACCTCCGAGCGAACCAGGCAGAGTGTTCCGACATCGGGAGCGGCTTCGTTCTTCAACCACTTCGGTTGTGGTGTCTCGTGAATGTATTCGCGCGACCACCGCTGCCAGAAGTGGTCGCGCATTTTTTGAACTAGCTGCCACCGGGACAACGTGTTTTCGGCGTTCTTCGTCAATGACGGCTCGGGCACCGCCAGGAGCGAAGCTCCGACCAGAAAGTGCCCGGGTGTCAATGCCGAGACGTCATCTGGATCGTCAGAGAGAGCTTGCAGTGGCCGTGAATTCAGGCATGCTTCGACCTGCGTGAGGAAGGTGGTCATCTCCTCAAAGGTGAGGGTCGTCTCTCCGATGACGCGGCGCAGGTGGTGTTTTGTGGATTTCACAGCGGCTTCCCACAGTCCTCCAAAATGCGATGCGACGGGAGGATTGAACCGCCATTTGACTCCCTCCGTGACAACGGTGTTTGCAATCCGGCGGCCCTCCAACGACGATGCGAGGAAGAGCTCTCGTAGAGCCCTGTCTGCTCCGACAAAATTTGTTACGCAGTCTGAATACATTTCCTCGCAGAGGCCCCGGCGAGAGGCAAAGCGACGAAAGGCTGCGAGGAAGGCGTCGGACGTGTAATCAGACACGAGCTCCAGATGCACGGCCTTGGAGCTGAAGCAGACGAATACGGCTATAAAACTCTTGTAGGATCGATGTCCTCGGCCCCTGCTGGTGCGAACAAAAATTGGACCAGCGTAATCCACGCCGGTTCGTAGAAATGGCCGTGCAGGAGTAACCCGTTCTGGTGGCAGGTTGCCCATTGGCGGCTGCGGGGTGACGGCTCGCCACCGCGTGCAGGTGATGCAGCGATGCAGTACTTGCTCCACAGCGGCTCGACCCTGAGGTATCCAAAAGCGAAGACGAAGAAGACCAAGCGTCAGCTGCACTCCTCCGTGAAGTGTCCGGCGGTGGCATGCTTCGATCAGCAACTTGGTGAGCCATGAAGAGGAATTATGATTGGATGACGTTCGTCGTATGAGAGGATAGCGTGCTTGAGACGTCCCCCTACCCTTAACACTCCGGTCTCATCCAGGAAAGGGCTAAGTTTTGCCAGCTTGCTTTTGGGTGATACGAGGCGACTTGCGGAAATGGCGGAGATCTCATCATGGTAATGAATTCTCTGTACCAGATAGATCCATTGACGAAGAGCAGCGTCGAGTTCGTCTGTCTGAATTGTTCGTTCTCTGTTCCAGGGGGCCCTCTCGTTGTTGCGGGTTGCAACACGACGCCATCGGAGACACCATGCCGTCACTCGCTGGAGCCGATGCAGTGAAGAGAACCGGAGCAGAAGCTCGGGTTCTGTCTGGAGTTGCCGTGAGCCTTGAAGCGCCACGACTCTTTTCTCTGGCAGTTCGTCGTCTGGGATCTCCGTTCTTTCCTTTGGCCAGCATGAATCCTCCTTGCGAAGCCACGGGGGTCCTGTCCACCACAGGGGATGGTTCACGATTTCGCCCGGTGAGATGCCTCGGGATGCGCAATCAGCAGGGTTGTCGCGCCCTGGGATGTGCTGCCATCGGGCCTCCGAGAGATGTTACTGGATGTAAGAAACACGATTGGCCACGTACGTTTTCCATCGTGAAGAGTGCCCTCGGATCCAGTGGAGCACAACCTTGGAATCCGTCCAGAGATATATGGGAGCTGTGGACAGACTCAAGCAAGTGCGAGTGTGCGAAGTCAATTTAGTGAGCAAGGCGGCGGCACACAGTTCCAAGCGAGGCAAGGATACTTGCTTGACTGGAGCCACCTTGCTTTTGGCTGTCAACAAGTGAACGGAAACGGTGAAGTGGTCAGTGAGGCGGAGGTATACGGCTGCGGCGTATCCTCTCTCAGATGCGTCCGAGAATCCGTGGAGTTCCGTGCTTTTGATTTCGGCACTGGTGCCGAGCCAGCGGTGTATGCGCACTCGTTCCAGTAATGGAAGCTCTTCGAGGAAGAGCTTCCAGCGTTAAGCGTCAGCTGTAGGAAGAGGAGCATCCCATTCCAGTTGCTGCAGCCAGGCTGATTGAATAAGAATTTTTGCTCGAACAATGACGGGAGCGAGCCATCCTAATGGATCGAAAAGGCGCGCGGTTTCTGCAAGGACGCGCCTTTTAGTGTATCCCGTGACCGAGCGAGGGTGAATTTCGAAGGAAAAGTGATCGGTAGTCGGGTGCCATCACAGTCCTAAAGTGGAGTGAACTTCGCCCGTCCACGCGTGCGGTACCCTTTGCGTCCGATGTTCCGGCGGAATTCCTGAAAGAATCTCCTCGCAATTTGCGGCCCATTTTCGCAATGGAAATCCGCCCGCCATGCAAAGCTTGCGGAGTTCGGTTTGAAGAGAGATCGCGTCGGACAAGGTGTTTGCTCCCGTGACAATGTCGTCGACGTAGCAATCTCGTCGAAGTGAGGCTGCTCCGCGGGGATATCGCGTCTCTTCGTCATTGGCAAGCTGACGGAGGGTCCGAATGGCAAGAAACGGCGCACATGCGAGACCGTACGTTACCGTCGTTAGTTTGAACTCACGCACATCACCAGAGACATCATGACGCCAGAGGATTCTTTGAAAATCGCGGTCTTCAGGGTGGACGAGTATCTGTCGATACATCTTTTCAATGTCAGTGACGAGGGCGTATCGATGCCAACGCCATCTCAACAGAATGTCCGCTAGAGGTGGTAACAGATTAGCGCCAATAAGGAGATTTGCGTTTAAGGAGTCGCCCGACCTCGTTTTCTGTGAACCGTTAAATACAACGCGGAGTTTCGTGGAAGCACTTGATTCGCGAACCACTCCGTGGTGCGGTAAGTAACACGTACGCGAATTTTGTGTGTCTGATGCACTTACTAATTGCATATGTTGCAGGTCTTCATATTCCTTCATGAACGCGCGGTAGAGTGCGCCGAAACGGCAGTCTAGGTTGCTCTTCTTCTCCATTGCGGTCAGGAGCCGTTCGGCTGGCTTGCGGGTCTCATCGAGATTTATCGGAGATGAGGAGAATGGTAATCGAACGATGTATCGTCCGTCGGCGCTGCGTTGATGCGTTTGTTCGAAGAAATCTTCGCATTTCTCATCGTCCGGAGTGAGAGTGACGGGAGCGGCTGGTTTTTTCTCCTGCTCCCAGAATAGGTGGACCAGCTTTACTAGCTCGTCATCGGTGGTACAGTGGAGTGAGCCGTGGAGGGAGAGTGGAAGCACTTCGCCACAGCCTCCCGAGAGAATCCAGCCAAGGATGGTCTTTTGAGCGATGGGAGCTTGAGGTCCACCCTTCCGTAGGCCGTCTTCCAGAATGATCGAGTAAATTTCGGCGCCAAGAAGCACATCAACTGGATCGTCCTCGAGGTAGTGCGGGTCGGCCAAAGTGAGCCCCTTGATGTGCGGCCATGCGGTTTTGCGAGTCGTCTTCGTGCCCTGGTATGACGAGAGTCGTGGAAGAATGAAGGCGACGGCGGAGAACTCAGCTCCGGTCGCTTTGGAGGTGAGCGCCAGGTTCACCTTGCCGCGAGTTGATCCAGATCGAGCGCCTCCGATGCCGATGATGGATACGGCGGACTGTGTTCGTGGAAGGCGCAGTCGCTGAACCAGAGCCTCAGAGACGATGGATACCTCGGACCCTTGATCAATTAAAGCTCGAATCGAATGCGGATTGCCGTAGCGATCGGCGACGGCAACGCGTGCGGTCGCGAGGAGGATTGCCTTTTGATCCTCTCTTTCACGGACGGCGGAGAGAGTGCTGACCTCAGCGGACTTTGTGGCTGCGTAGGCGTCGTGGAGCAGAGTGTGGTGCCGCGATTTACACGTAAAGCAGTTCTTTAACGATTGGCACTTTGCCACTGGATGATTTCCGAGGCAGTTATAGCACAATCTGTTTGTTTCGACGATAGATTTTCGCTCGCTAGCTGGTTTTGCTTTGAATTCCCGACACAATATAATAGAGTGTTTTTCCTTGCAGATCGCACATGACGCGGCGTCGGACCCGCGTTTCGTCAGATGAGCTTTTGCGGACCGCGGCGAGTCTCCCGGTGGTTTGGCAATGTTCTTCGGCCTTGCTGCGTTCAACGTGAGAATTCGTTTACTGATGAAGCTCAGTAATGTGCTGTGGTCCGGAGGATCGAACGAATCGGACGTGGAGGACTCCCATTCGAGTCGAGTACGCGTATCAAACAGTTCGATCACAACGTGATTGAACAGATCCATACCATGGGACTCGATGGGTCGACCGATGCTTTCTGCGGCATTTACGGCGGTGGTGATGGCGTGATATATTCGGCTAAGCTCGTCGGCGGTGTCGCCCTTCATTTTTCCGACGGCGGTGAACGCGGCGAAATTGGAGCGGATGAGCTCCTTTTTATTTTCGTAGTGTTTTGACAAGATTGCCCACGCGCGGTTATAATTTTCTCCGGTCACTGCTAACGGACGTATCAATTTTTCAGCGGGCCCTTGCAAGCAAGATCTCAAATAATGGAACCGCTCAATGTTAGAGATGGACGCGTTTTCACCTATGACCGACTGAAAGAGGTCGCGAAAGGACGGCCAATCGGCGTACGCGCCCGAGAAGTTCTGAAGTTTGATGCAGGGAAGCGCGGTCTTGGGAGCTGGATCGCCCATTGGCTCACCTACGTGAACCGGTGCGGCTGGGGCGGTTTTGTAGCGGTTGGCGTACTCATCGAGAGCACTTCTTTGTAACACGTAAGTATTTTCCGTATCTTCGAAAATTTTGGAGGTGTTGTACTCACTCAGTTCGAATCTCTCCTTATAGCCTGCTCGAATGAGGTCGTGTTGCGACTCAAACTTGGACCAAAGTTGGTCGATGATCCGAATTCGGGTCTCGACCGCGCTGAGCGTGATGTTCGTGCTCCCCATCTTCTTCAAATTGTCCACCGACCGGGAGATGCGGCCGTGGATCTCGGTCTGACTCTGAAGAAGAGTGTTCAAATCCATACTCATGCTGAAATGTCTCTTTCACAGATGGTCACACCACTGACGGCACTGTACTCCACACGCGAACTTGCGGTTGCCGGTTGAAATATCCGGCTCGAAGGACCAGAAATGTTCGCGTGCGTTATTCTAATGAGATGGAAGCTATCGATTTGGTCAAGGCGTAGAATGTTTATGTAAAGCACAACACGTAACGTACAAAAAAACTTACTTTAATTAATACAGTCAATTACATTTAGTATTTACAAGAAAAGTTTAGAGTTTCCGAGATGGATAACTAAAAAAATTTGCAAGTGCGCGAGCACAATAAATAGTCGCGATTTCTTAACTAACGGTTGAGAGCGGTATGTCTAAGCGGTTTTAAGTGCGGTGTATGCAATTTACTCAGTGAGCGAACGCTGACTTGCCTTGATCGCTCCTGGGCGCATCTTTTATCGGCTTTACGAAATGGGACGTCCCTTTGCTGACATCCAATAGATTTCAGCTGTATTTAATTGTTTTGAGGTGACCTCGGGGCGCTATGCTTAATTGGCTGCCACTGGGTCTCGTAAATTTTGCACGCACCTGACATGCGCGAGGTGCGCGTCAGCGTGCGTGATTAATAATCGAAGGCCGGCGTGGGCCTTTGCGCATGCTTGCCATGTCTGGATCGATTGATCGACGGATACAAGCCGTTGACGTTATTTATTATTTCTCGAGTTTTTCCGCGCAAAAGAAGTTAATACTGTTTGTATTTTTCTGCCTTTCAGAACATCAATAATTCCCGATAAGAGTTTTTCTAAGGAGAAAGGTCGATGTTTTCCTAACACACGGTGGAATTATCATCTTATTATAACGAACGCGCAAGATTAAATTAAATAAGATTTAATTGCGAAATTGCATGTCCTATCTCAAACAATAGCACTGTTCCAGCGTAGCTTTAGCGAGAACACAAGTATCGTTATAAGAGACCAAATAATCATCAAATTCGCCCGTTCGATTGGCAAAGTTCGCATAAGAGCGATTCGCAAGTTCCTACTCAAGCCGTCACGGAGGATCAAAGACTTTCATTTCGAGCTGAATTAAAGTGTGAAATTCAAGAAGAACGCCGACACATTTTTCTTTTACTATCGATCACGATCGCGCTATATTAAACGAGCACGTGTTCGCTCCTCCGATCTTTAAGATTTAAGACGGATAATTTGACAGAAATTTAGTGACTTTGCGTGCGATCTCAATCTACGAACAACTTTCTTATTTTTTTGTTTTTTCTTTTGTGTGTGTCTTTTGTAACTAATTTACATCTAGAGTCTGAATTTTTGTAAAAGTACATGTGATGCTTGAGTGAGAAGAAAGAGAATTGTGTCGAAAAATAAAATTTCAATTTGTACATCTAAAGCGGTGTTTTACCTTTGCTTAAATTCGCTAACAAAAGGAATTCCGCGGCGTCTCCGAAACGTTTCGCGTCTCATACGAGGCGGAACCGGCCTACTCGCGCGCCGAGAAAACTCTCCTCGGTAGTGTCATAAACACAAGTACTATCGATATGAGTTTAGCGGACGAATTGCGCTGTTAGACTGTACAAAATAACGTGTCACACAGAAGCGTAAATGCATTGTTAAAAATTCTTTTTTTGTATGGTCATTCTAATTTACCAATAGATGTTCGAATTCTTATGAAAACACCTCGAAATGCATCCTATAAGATTCAGCCAATGAATGATGGCTATTACGTGCATTTTGAACTAACAGATAGACTGAAACGTTCAATTGCAAAGTACTTTCAAGTTATCCCCTATAAAATAGAAATAAATATAAACTGTGACGGTTTACCTCTGTTTAAAAGCTCAATTTTGGCCAATTTTAGTATCAATCGAAACTGATTTCTACACCGAGCCTATCGTTGTTGGCATATACTATGGTGACAAGAAACCTGCTGATGCTAATATCTATCTGAAAGAATTTATCATTGACATGACTAAAATCCTTAGAAACGGTCTTGATATTGATAGTCACAAGTGTTGTGTAAGTATCAAGGCAATTGTTTGCGATGCACCTGCAAAGTCATTTCTCACTTATACGAAAGGTCATAATGGGTACTTTGGATGCTCTAAATGTATTCAAGAAGGAGATGTAGTGGGCCATCGCATTACTTTTCCTGAAATAGATAGCGAATTAAGAACCGATCATTCCTTTCAACATCAACAACAGCCTGAGCATCATGTGGGTAACTCAGATTTACTAAATTTAAATATAGGTATGGTATCCTAAATTGTTTTAGATTATATGCATCTTGTATGCTTGGGAGTTACCAAACGTCTTCTTCAATTCTGGGTTAAAGGCACTAAAAATGTTCGACTTACTAACGAACAGCTGCAGGCTGCATCAGAAATTATAGAGTCAATGAAATGCTTCATAACTAAAGAATTTTGCAGAAAACCGAGAAGTCTTAACGATAGATGGAAGGCTACTGAGCTCCGTCAATTTCTTCTTTATACTGGCCCCGTGGTTTTGAAATCAGTTTTGCGAAAAGTTTTGTATAATCATTTTCTTTCATTGAGCGTAGCAATCCGTATTTTAGCTGATCGTAAACTATGTTTAGTTGTGAATGATATGCTGGATCTCTGTTGCGCTGGTTCGTTTCGCATTACGGAGAATTGTATGGTCCGGAATACATTACGTATAATGTACATAATCTCGTGCACCTCGCTTCTGATGTAACCCGATTTGGCTGCTTAGATCAATTCAGCGCGTATAAATTTGAAAACTGTTTGCAGGCAATAAAGAAACAGGTTCAGAATTCAAAAAGACCATTACATCAAATCGTTAATCGTATAACAGAAGAAAATGCTCTACCTATTCAAACGCAAATCGTATCCAGTCGTACATTATTCGAGATCTGCGATAAAGATCAAACTTCTCATGTTCGATGGATTGTTCATCTCAACAGAAGATTATGAGAATTGTTGTCAATTGAATGATGATTCGATTTTTATCGTAACAAAAATTTTCAGCGATAGTAACGTTATTTACATAAGAGGAAATAAGTATAGCAACACGAGGTTATTTTTTTCAGTGCCGTGCGATTCTGAAAAATTTGGCTCCCTGATTAACGAAGGATCTATATCTGAACGGATTACGTTGTTAGCATCGCAAATACAGAGAAAGAGCTTGAAATTGCAAAATCCTGAAGAAACCACCTCAAGTGTAGTGATTCCTTTACTACAATATAATTATTGATATTTAGTATCCAATCCAGTAAAAAAGATCGTTCCTCGTATTTTTCAAATCCTTTCCTGCAATCTCATTTCCTCTTGTTCCATTTTGAAATTACTTCGTTTTTACTTACGGTTGGTGGTAGACATGGCTTATGCAGTCGTAACATTCAACGACAACGAAGTTTCCGAAGTACCATCCAATTGGCTTGAAAAAAATGACGATGAACCGTCATGTTGGTGGCCGGCAAATTGTAAAAACGTCAGTACGCTAATAGCAAAAAGGTCTGAACCAGATAAAAAGTCGTGGGATAACTTACCTGTTACCATCGAGAAATTTTGCAGTACGCATACTTCTTTATTATAGAACTAGTTTTTCGGCCCGCGCAAAGCGCGGGCCTCAAAGCTTTCTTGTATACATATATATATAGATGAAATATATAGATATATAATACGAAAAATTTTAAAAATATACAGGGTGTCTCACAACCTCCGTACAATACGTTGTTAGCGTGTTCTAAAGGTAAAATAGAGTCAAAAATTCTAATACAAGAATTTTGAGGCTGCAATAGTTTTTGAGTTATAAGCGATGAAAGTTTGCCAATGCTATCGCATAGAATTCGCGCGCTCAGGTCCGTACTCGTAATTACACATACACGCGTACCGATCTGTCATCTGTTATTGATTTTTTCAAGTTAAGTGATATTGATTTTTACTGCACAGCTGATTTTATTTTGTTGTTTTCTATATACAATGTGTGTTACACGTATATCGTACATTATGGTGACAGGCTAATATTAACAAATTATAAATAACGGAAAATAAATAATTTAATTAATGAATTTAATTATTAAATAAAAATTAATATAAATATAAATCTTAATAAAAATAATTATAAATATTTATAATTATTTTTAATTTTTATTTAATAATTAAATTCATTAATTAAATTATTTAAGAATTAAATGTTTTCCGTTATTTATAATTTGTTAATATTAGCCTGTCACCAAAATGTAAGATATACGTGTAACACACTTTGTACATAGGAAACGACAAAATAAAATCAGCTGTGCAGTAAAAATCAATATCACCTAACTTGAAAAAATCAATAACAGATGACAGATCGGTACGCGTGTATGTGTAATTACGGGCCTGAGCGCGCGAATTCTATGCGATATCATTGGTAAACTTTCATCGCTTATAACTCAAAAACTATTGCAGCCTCAACATTTTTGTATTTGAATTTTTGACTCTATTTTACCTCTAGAACACGCTAACAAAGTATTGTACGGAGGTTGTGAGACACCCTGTATATATGCAATTAATAGAATTTTTTAGATTATGTCGAGCTGAAGTTCATATAATAGACCATTCTCATAAATATTTTACTTGGCATATAATATTTCTTATATTTTCTATTATTTATTAACAAAGATTTTTTTTACGGCTGAAATACCCACCGCTGACCTGCTATATTATTAGCTCTCATGCAATATTTTTATTCTTTAATTTATAAAACCTCTTTGTATACGACATTTTTCGTAAAAGATTTGGGATTTTCTTTAATAAGATGCCCTTGATTGCTTACTTCATCGATCTTAATTTTGATTGCTTACTTCATCGATCTTAATTTTTCCTTTTGGATGCTCTAGAGAATGCTACATAGAGTTGACCATGAGCAAATACAGGATGTGGCAGATAAATCCCAACTTTTTGTAAAGTTTGTCCTTGAGATTTATTGATTGTCATAGCAAATGACACTCGAATAGGAAACTGTCTTTGTGATTGAATGTCTTTAAGATTGAATGGAATTTCCGTATCATTTGGTAAAAAATCAATATTTGGAATGAAGACAATCTGAACTCGAGAAGGACCAGTTAGAACCTCCGCATAAATAAGATTAGGTTACAAATCAGTTACAATAAACCTTGTGCCATTGCAGAGTCCTTTCTTAGTATTTAAATTTTTTAATAGAATAATTATTGCATTAACTTTTTTTTAAGTTGATGAACTGGCATCCCAGAAGGTGTCACTTTGTTTAAAAACTCAGTCGGAAAATTCAATTGCTCCTGTGGATCATCACTCACAATAGAGTCGATTGAGAGATATTCCTTTTCTTCTCCTTCCATTAGACAAAAGATTTCGTCATTAATTTTAAATGTATCCTCATTCTTAGGACAAAGAATCGCGCGGTCTTGATTTTCTCTTATCTGTTCCTTGGTGATTCTATCACCAAAAATCTCACTAATAATTGATTCTTTTGATATAAAATCTTGAGGTATTTCAATTGTATTAAGATGTAGTCCATATGTATTGTACAATTTACCATCTCCAAGTTGCATTAGCCAATTTGCAAATTCCTTTTCATCTCCATCCAAGGATCGATTTTTGCTTTAGTTTTATCTGACGACCAAACCACACACTGCGCTCACCGATTTGAACCAAATTTGGAATATAGTTAGATTATAACTAGACATGATTCCTGGTAAAGTCGTTTTGATGCATAGGCCTTGGTTATCCCTAGCCAAAATCTCAATGTTGCGCTTTTAATAGTGCTTTAATAGCGACGAAATTTTCTAGATACGTTACTGTAGATTTTATTTCGACGCGAACATATTGATCTGTAATTTTAACGTTAACCTAGTGAAAGAAACACAAATAATAATAATTTTTTATTTATTTTTATTTATTTTTTTTTTAAATTTATTTTAATTTTAATTTTTTTTTATTTAACAAAATTTTATTCATTAAACACAAATAATAATCTCTTTATTAAACAAAATTTTATTTCACTAACACAAAATAATAAATTTTTTATTCAACAAAATTCTTGCAAGTAGCAAAATGAAATGTCTCGTCATAAAAATAATGTTTGAAACAACTAATCCTTTTGCACCAACTACACCGGGTGAAGAAAACATTATTACAAGCAATTGTATCAAATTTTACATATTCTCTAAAATCAAATAAAAATTTTTATGGGTTAATGGTGAAATATGTTTCGGATTATTTTCTCCGAGATGAAGATTTTAAAAATAAGCTTCATCATCGCGAAACAATCATTCAATTGCACTCGATTGTTTATAATCAGTTTTCATCGCCACGTTATTCATCTTGGTTACGCCGAGCATGGTATTTGTGCGGTTTTGACATTGATGAGCCACAAATTTGCATTAACCCACCAAAATTTTCATTTGATTTTAGAGAATATGTAAAATGTGATACAATTGCTTGTAATAATGTTTTCTTCACCCGGTGTAGTTAGTGCAAAAAAATTAGTTGTTTCAAACATTATTTTTATGACGAGACATTTCATTTTGCTACTTGCAAGAATTTTGTTGAATAAAAAATTTATTATTTTGTGTTAGTGAAATAAAATTTTGTTTAATAAAGAGATTATTATTTGTGTTTAATGAATAAAATTTTGTTAAATAAAAAAAAATTAAAATTAAAATAAATTAAAAAAAAAATAAATAAAAATAAATAAAAAATTATTATTATTTGTGTTTCTTTCACTAGATTAACGTTAAAATTACAGATCAATATGTTCGCGTCGAAATCAAATCTACAGTAACGTATCTAGAAAATTTTGTCGCTATTAAAGCACTATTAAAAGCGCAACATTGAGATTTTGGCTAAGGATAACCAAGGCCTATGCATCAAAACGGCTTTACCAGGAATCATTTCTAGTTATAATCTAACTATATTCCAAATTTGGTTCAAATCGGTAAGCGCAAGCAGTGTGTGGTTTGGTCGTGAGTTACATTCCTCCATATATGGTTATATTTTACAGTTGACTCAATTATGGCTTTCTGTGCATGTGGCACTACAGGAAGATTTTGTCTGAAATCTCCTGCAAATAAAATTACTTTTCCTCCAAATGGTCGAGGATTCTTCATCAAATCCCTGAAGAGTTTATCAACTGCTGTTAAAGCATGTCCAACAGTCATGCTCACCTCATCCCATATGATTAGTTTGGCAGTGATCAGTTCTCGTGCAGCTTGAGAATTTCCTCTGATATTAGATTTAGCTCCATCATCAATTGGGATTGAAAGCTTGAACAGGGAGTGATAGGTTCTTCCTCCTTTTAAAAGTAAGGCTGTAATTCCAGTTGAGGCACATGGAAGAACTATTTCGTTTCTTCCTCGAATAACACTCAAAAATGTGTTAAATAGGTAGATTTTACCACTTCCTGCAAACCCGTCAATAAAAAATAACCGCTGAGGTTCATTTTCATTTTCAATCGCTCGCATGACTATATCGTACACGTGCTTTTACTCATCATTTAGTGTCGATAATAAATAATCACCACGGATTCTTTCTTCATCCACATTATACTCTGTTACGTAAATATTTACTGGAGTTGGATTTGGCAATTGGAAGTTCTCACAGCTACTTCCATTATTTATCAGAATTTCTTGTATATGGTTTAAAGCCATATTTTCTGGATTAACAACATTATTATGTACAAAGTCCTCAATCATAAAATCCTTGTATTTATTCCAAAAAGTTGGTACATCTATTGGAGTTCTAAAGATGCAAATGTAAGCAAATAGTTCTCGAAGTTGTGTAGGCATATTTGATTCTATTGCGTCCTCCAGAGTTTTTTCCCAAAGATTATCAGCTTCTACCAAATTTTTTGCAATTGCTGCATTCTTAAACGTTTCATAAAGAACTCCATTTATAGTTCTCAAATCTTCAAAACGTTTAGCTCCAGCCACATGGAGTAGAAGAAGACAAAGATAAAATCTCTCAATATCTTTTATGCTTACTGTACAGAGTCTTGAAATTATTTTGTCACCACCTTTTTTGCGTGGCTTCCACTTAGTTTCTTTTTTATCATAGACATAATGATAAGGAATATCTGTGTAAAGAAAATGCACCGCATTTTCGTCAGATTGACTTAATTTGAACTATGCAGTCAGCGTAGAATCTCGAATGAGCTCTCTTTGAGCAGCTTGCTCTTCATTTCCCGCTCGGAAATAAACCATTTGGCGATTAGGCAAATGAACTGCCAGTCTTATTACTGTGTGAGACTTCATGAACAGATCATATCCGTTCAGTCTCCACATTGCTTCTGGAGCACTAACATATCTTGCATCTAGAAATGAGTTAACTTCATCTATTTTAATTAGCCTTGTGCCATCTCGTGCTTGCACTTCAATTGCAGCACAGTCAAATCCTTTGTGAATATATTTATATAAATATTTTACGCTCTTCACTGATGAACATATTTCCAAATTGATATGTCGATCATATTTCATAATTAAATATGGTGAATATGGTACCACCCATCGATTATCAACTTCTTTGCTTCTGACGATGTATTTTTTCCCAAAATTCCTTTGTTGATACATGGGATATCCATTCACATTAGCATTAGTTTCTTCACGAAACTCTTTTGGAAAACCTTTTGAACATTTTCCATCGTCCCCAGTGCAAGGATATCTCTGGGAGAGATCTCCACAAGGATCATGAATCATGTGCTTCGAAACTTTTACATTAAGTTCTGGATATCTTTCTTCGTCAGGGATTTCAGCCCATACCATCATGTCAATGACTTCTTGAAGTCGAGGCTCATCTTCATCACTCAACATTGCAAGTAAATGCAAATGTGGAAGTCCTCTTTTTTGAAACTCAATCACACCTGCATAAGCTATAATATTTCCAAAAATATTATTTTGGATTAGATCCTTTAAAACCTCTTTGACATCTAAGTTAAATGTTTTAGCGAATCAGGTCGAAATTCTATTGAACATCCATCAAGATTATCTTTAATTTCGGGGCATCGAGGATTGCAAGTCATCGTAAGAAAAATGTCTGGTTTACCAAACTTCCTGACCAAAGACATGGCATCTTGGTACCTTTCTTGCGTGTTTCTTGGACTGCCCATAAATGAAGATGGTAATATTACAGGTATACCAGCTTTAATTCCTTCATTTTGTGCTCGATTATCTAGATGATCCATTAATCCCGAATAAAGTTCTGCTCTTAATTGAGGTTAATTTAATTTAATATAATTAAGCCTATTGGCTTCAGTTTTCATATAAGCATCAAGTATAAATTGACGTCTCAACTTGCCTGCCTTTTTAAATTGACTAAATTCAGCTCTTGGTGCCAGCAGGTGAGCATAATAATCCATTTGAGTTACTTTGAATCCTGGATATTTAGGATTATATGATTTAAATTCTGAATGCCATCCATCGTTACCATATGGATATAACAAAGGATAACACATAGGGTCACATCTTTTGTCCAGAATTGATATTTGTTGAACATCGTTCGAATTTTTGTTATAAATCCAAATGTCTCTCTCAAATGGAGGCTCACCATCAACATTCTGAAAAACCACGGCTATTTCATTAGCTCGTGGAGCATTGTATCTTCTTTGATCGTGTTGAGGATCATTTCGAAAAGACAACATTAAATTTATGGCTTCATTGCCTCTCGGATTAAGATCTTGTTCAACTTGACGCATCATTTTAAAAGTCTTAGCAAATTCATTGCATTGGATCATAAAGCATGACAAATCTTTCATTAGGGCTGGATCACAGTCTTGATTGGCTTTATTATTCATTCTATGATTAATAGTTACTTCTGTATCTAAAAAGTAAAGCTGAGCAAAGCGCGGAGCTTGCCCATCCGCTGGGCGCATTGCCGTCGAGGTCAAATGATGATATTGCCCATGAATCTTCAAGCAATAAGGAGCATTGTTCACAACATCCAATGGATTTCTATTGCCCGGTGCACCCATGGAAGCCATAGCTAAAGCGCTGTTATATGAACGAATATTATCAAGGAAATTTTTTGATGTAAAATCATTTCCCATATATAATTTTTTAAGAAAATCAGGACAATTTATTGGCTTTAATTGAAACTTGCCCTTTTGGCAACAATATGTAAATTTTCCATCTTTAGATTTTTCACATGCAAAGTTGAACGATTTGCAAAATTGGCATTCTACATTCATTTGGCCAAGTGTATGAATTGACACATTTATTTCATGATCCTTGACAATTAACGCAATGTGATTATTTAATTGTTTAGCATGATTCCTTCCTTGAGCATGTCTCTGGGCATCAGCTTCGAGTCGCTTAATCCTTGCGTCGTCATTTTCATCGGCCCTCTGCTGAGCATGTCTCTGAGCATCAGCTTCGAGTCGTTTAATCCTTGCGTCGTCATTTTCATCGGCCATCTGCTGAGCATGTCTCTGAGCATCAGCTTCGAGTCGTTTAATCCTTGCGTCGTCATTTTCATCGGCCCTCTGCTGAGCATGTCTCTGAGCATGAGCTTCGAATCGTTTAATCCTTGCGTCGTCATTTTCATCAGCCCTCTACTGAGCATGTCTCTGAGCATCAGCTTCAAGTCGTTGAGACCTTTCCTCCGAATTCTCAATTTTTCGCCTTTGTCGTGAGCGCCTATCTTCGCGACTCACTTTATTCAAATTTCCGTATTTTCTCTTTTGAGGCATAATTATCTTCGTCGTACCGTATATTTAAGAAAGAAATTATTTTGTTATACAGCAATAATATTGCTCGAAGTACGTTAGAATTTTAATTTTATAATAATTTTTAATTACACGTTTGAATATTTATATAATAAATAAATAACTGATTGATCAATCCTAAGTTGAATATAAATGTTCTCAATTATTGTCTAATTTTACATCAAAAAATAATTATATCTATCTATATATATATACCGTTTATCTGTCTGTCTGACCGCGAACTACTTATTCATTAATTAATCGATTTTCTTAATAGATCTTTTTTTTTCTCGTGCTTATTCTATTTTATATTAAATCTTTGTATAAGCGCACAGCAGCCTTTTTTTACAGGCGCACAGCAACTCTGTATCGACAGATACCAGCCGTTTTTTACAGGCGCACAGCAGCCTTTTTTACAGGCGCACAGCAGCCGTTTTTTAAAGGCGCACAGCAGCCTTTTTTACAAGCGCACAGCAGTCTCTTTTTACAGGCGCACAGCAGCCTTTTTTTACAGGCGCACAGCAGCCTTTTTGTATAATTTAATTGAATCCCGGATATCTAAGAAATAATTTTTTTTATATAAGAAAAATCTAATAAAATTGTATTTATTAATGTAAAAATATTAATTAAAAATATTTAACACAATTATTACAAATATTTAAACATATTTATTCCGTTACTATGGTAACATTTTTATCCGCAATATTCATATTACAAAGGTAAAAAAATACGCCAAGTATATAAAAATTTCACAACTTGTACAGGGTGGGGAAAAATTATTGGTCAAGCTTTTGCCAGTCGATTCTACTCGTCGAGATCGCCAACATTGCATCATAAACATGGTGCCGCAAAATTAACTTTCAAGGTCATTTTCAATGTCAAATTTTTTTATTGGCTTAGTCGATTCTACTCGTCGAGCTGAACAAAAGTCTCAAAGGGACCATATACCGGAAATCAATATTTCATAGAGAAATCTTTGTTTGAAGTTTTTTTGTTTAAAATTTCCAAAAAATCGATTTTTATGAAGTCAGAAAATAAATCTGATGCTTATAAAGTTCTTAAAATCATGTTCTGAATATCCTGATCATGATTAGCGAAAATCACCCCCCGAAAATGACCCTGAAAAATTCGTTCTCAAGGTCAAAAATCTGCTTAATCTACTCTTAGCGCTACCCAGGAACAACGACGTGGACGTGGTAGATTTCTGTTCCCTTCGGGGTGACTTGATAATTGTGAGTTTCCCTCGCCTCTCACTTCGGGGTGACTTGATTATAGTGAGTTCCCCTCGCCTCTCACTTCGGGGTGACTTGATTATAGTGAGTTCCCCTCGCCTCTCACTTCGGGGTGACTTGATTATTGTGAGTTCCCCTTGCCTCTCACTTTATCGTCGTCGACGCTGCCTACGAACAAACAGAACTGACCCATCGGCCCCAATAGCTCTGAGCAGTTGTGCTTGTCTGCCAGCTTCAACGTAACCACCACCGTTATCAATGCAAGCTTGGAGTCTCTCGACCAAATTATCTCGCACTCTACGGAGCACAGCTCGATTTCGTGCTAAAGTAACAACCGCCTCTTCAATGCGATCTTGTAAATCCTCAGCTGTCCTTAAAGCCCTGCCTGACCCATAAACAATGGCTTTCAGAGCTCCCCAGAAATAAAAGTCCAGAATGTTCAGGTCAGGTGAACGGGCGGGCCATAAGTGTGGCGCAGGATTACGACCGATCCATCGAGTTCCAAAAGCTCGTTGTAAAAAAGCGCGGACTTGCCTGCCGAAATACGGTGGAGCACCGTCATGCATAAAAAAATTCGATTACCGGCATTCCTCAGAACCATACGTCGCAGTCGATTCAGGAAAGTATGACGTAGAAACCGCAAATACTCAACGCTTGACAATCGGTTTGAGAGAAACACAGGAGCAATATAATCATTCCCGAGTATCCCTGCCCAAACACTGACTGAAAAACGGCCCTGCTGAACTCTTTGGACCATTGCGTGTAGATTGCGTCTGCGCCAGATGCGAACATTTTGCCGGTTCAAAATGGAAGTGCTGGAAAAACTGGATTCATCAGTGAACACTATATTTTTCAGAAAGTGCCGATTTCTTCGGATCTTGCGGAGCATCCACCGACAAAAACGAAGACGAGCTGTGCGATCACCAGGTCGTAACTCATGCACTACCTGCACTTTGTAAGGTCGTAGGCCTTCCTCACGGAGAATGCGCAAAACTGTTTTATGATCAACCCCTACTCGCGCGCCTATGCGTCGTGATCCCATGACAGGATAAGTTCGAGCTAGAGCAATCACACGTTCCTTAATTCTCCAAGACACACGAGGACGACCTGCCCTACGGTGGTTAGCACCTGCAAAATTCCTTTGCTCCTGATCATGGAATCGTTCATCGAGTCGTTGAAATTCTCGACGATCAGGCACGGACCCTGGACGTAATGGTCTGCCATTAGCTTGGCGTCGCAACCAACTAGCATAAAGAGCTCGTGCTCGTGTGTAATTACCATGAACACGATCAATTGCTCGAAGCATTAGACGTTGGTCACGCCCATCCCGATGCGCCCGATCACGGCCACCACGTCGAGGCATGCTACAGCAACGTTATTCTTAGAAAAAATTTGGTAAATAATTAAAACAATTTTTTTTAATTTTACACTGAAAATTCAAGATCAGCGGCGGTCTTCTAATAATCACGAAAAAGGTCTGGATATGGATGAAAAGCTTCTTAAGCACAAGTAACGAATGTCTTATGGAGCGATATATTATTCCTCTCCGAGGCAAATGACCGTTGCTTTAAGGAACCAACAGCCGTTGAAATGTTACTGGGTACCAAGATACCCCGAAGGGAACAAAAATCTACCACGCCCACTTCGTTGTTCCTGGGTAGCGTTAAGAGTAGATTAAGCAGATTTTACACCCATGACAATTAATTTTACGAAATTTTTTGGCTTCTAAAAACTTCAAACGAAGACTTCTCTATGAAATATTGATTTCCGGCATATGGTCCCCTTGAGACTTTTGTTCAGCTCGACGAGTAGAATCGACTAAGCCAATAAAAAAATTTGACATTGAAAATGACCTTGAAAGTTAATTTTGCGGCACCATGTTTATGATGCAATGTTGGCAATCTCGACGAGTAGAATCGACTGGCAAAAGCTTGACCAATAATTTTTCCCCACCTTGTATGTAACATAGAGATTAAATAAATTTTTACAAAAAGCAGTGATATTCTATTAAAAAAACCTTACAAAGGTAAAAAAATACGCCAAGTATATAAAAACCCTAAAAAAACTTAAGAAAGTTTTAAAAAATATTTACTCCTAAAAAAACTTATAAAAATAATTTTTTTCTAAAGAAATAACCTTAAAAAATAATAAAATTTGAAAAATAATTTTCTTCTAAAAAGTATTCTCTAAAAAATAAAAAGTCGAAACTAAACATGAAATCAATAATTAGCCAAGTATTTGGAAGCAATTCAATTTGTGAGGGTTCGAAATAGTATTTGCCATAAAATCAATCTTGCATTTATAGAAATATAATACATAAATTTTCTCCATGAAGTCAAAACGCATTTTATTATTAAGAAAAATTTATTTTTAAAATAAGTTTAATTTTGTACGATAAATATTTTGATATATAAAATAGCATTATTATTTCACACGGATTTTATTACAAATAGTAAAATAAAAAACTATTTAACCCTCACTGCGCCATGACGTTGATCACATTGATTGTCAATTTTAAATATAAAAGTGTCCTGTGCCACAAATTGATCGAAATGTTTGAAATTGCTGTTTTGAAATTAATCATAAGCTTTGCCAAGTAGGTCCGGAACTAAAGGGGTTAAGACGCAAAGTGACATACAAAAACTTGGCGTGCCCCGGTCGCATTACTCATATATTTTTATTAACAAGTTGATAACAATTTCTGATAATAATTTGCAAATTTTAATTTCCGACATATAATTCGCGAACCTTAATTTTAAATATTTGCTAATAATAAAATTAACATGTTGATAATAATTTTCAAATTTTAATTTCAGATATATACTTCGCGAACCTTAATTTTAAATATTTAGTAATAATAATGCGACCGGGGCACGCCAAGTTTTTGTATGTCACTTTGTGTCTTAACCCCTTTGGTTCCGGACCTACTTGGCAAAGCATATGATTAATTTCAAAACAGCAATTTCAAACATTTCGATCAATTTGTGGCACAGGACACTTTTATATTTAAAATTGACAATCAATGTGATCAACGTCATGGCGCAGTGAGGGTTAAATAGTTTTTTATTTTACTATTTGTAATAAAATCCGTGTGACATAATAATGCTATTTTATATATCAAAATATTTATCGTACAAAATTAAACTTATTTTAAAAATAAATTTTTCTTAATAATAAAATGCGTTTTGACTTCATGGAGAAAATTTATGTATTATATTTCTATAAATGCAAAATTGATTTTATGGCAAATACTATTTCAAACCCTCACAAATTGAATTGCTTCTAAATACTTAGCTAATTATTGATTTCATGTTTAGTTTTGATTTTTTATTTTTTAGAGAATACTTTTTAGGAGAAAATTATTTTTCAAATTTTATTATTTTTTAAGGTTATTTCTTTAAAAAAAAATTATTTTTATAAGTTTTCTTAGGGGTAAATATTTTTTAAACTTTCTTAAGTTTTTTTAGGGTTTTTATATACTTGGCGTATATTTTTACCTTTGTAAGGTTTCTTTTAATAGAATATCACTGCTTTTTGTAAAAATTTATTTTAACTCTTTATTACATACAGGCTGCAAAATTTTTATATATTTAGCGTATTTTTTTTACCTATGTAAGGTTTTTTTTAGTAGATAGTTATATCTTTCACTTATTCATACGTGTGTAGCTGCACGAAAATTTCATAATTTTAAGAATAGAGAATCAAATCAGGATAATAAGAATATTAAGGATACCAATAAAATTTTGTAGACTATTGTCAGACATAATAATTTATTAGATATGCTTATATATCGCAAAATAGTGCAACACAAGAAAAAAAAGTGATAAAGTGATTAACGGTTAATTGATTAAGAGTATCGCGGAATAGTGCAAGGAAGAGAATTTAGAAGATAATTTCTTCTAATCGATGTCATATTGAGCAAAGTTAGATTATAATAGACAAACTGAGCGAATGCTTACACTTGAGTGAATCTGTGCATTACCAATTAACATATTAATGAGTTGCATGTTTATGTTAATGTACTTAAATAAATCTTGTGGTAATTTTACCAAAAATATCATAAAAACAACAACATTGAACACATTTTTATTAATTGGCTTCATAAAGAATAATGAAATGAAAAATCATATCGCTTCTATAGTGTCCACAAATATGTTGCGGATCTGGAATTACTCGCAACTTTTGGTTCTGGAAATGTGAATTTATGTACTTAATAATACTTTTATTATCTGCTTTTATATTCTTTGATAGATTTTTGGTATCTTCAACTACACCTAACATTTTACGATACAAGTGTTTTCCGTTTTTTGTGTCTTTAGCAATGTTATCCTTTAAAGTCATTAATTCTGTAGTAAATATCTTCATTTCTGGATTTAATTTTTAAATTTCAGTGGAGAGAGAAAGAGAGAGATTGCATAAGCTTTTTCATATTCCCCTTTGAATCTCCATATTGTTCCTATGCACAATACATATACACATATTTGAATTTTCCATATGTAAAATATAAATCAAGAACATATACAAATAGTAAATTAAAGATTAAGACTTTTGCAATATCTTTCCTAAATAGTGGTTTCACGTTTTGTGGTTGATATCTCAAAATGTTTTATATTTACTAAAACTGCATCGTAAGCTTCTGTTTTAATCAATGCAGAGCTGTCCCAAATTATTATGAACTTTTATATAATCCTCCAATAAAATCTGCAATTCAACATCATTAACTGACTCTTCCTCCTCATTTTGGTTCAAATTTGAACTACTTTTGTCAATGACAGATATTCTAATGCTCTCCGATAACATTATATTGCAAAAGACAGTTCCATCCGAATAAATCATCAATTTCCACGTTGACGTTTCTCATTGCTAAAAAAAATAAGTTCAACCATTATAAATAAACTAAGAGCCACTGCACAAGCTTTCCCGTAATACATTATGTTACATTAATTGTAAGTACTAACCGTAAACTTAGATTTGTATGTAATCTTAAACTTCAGTCAACGCACAAACAAAATCATAACGTAGTAATATTTTTGCTATGTTAGGATTTTCTTTGTGCGTTGACTGAAGATTAAAGTAACATGCGAATCTAAGTGTACAGTCAGTACTTAATATAACGTAACGTGTTACAGAAAAGCTTGTGCAATGGCCCTAAATCTTGTCCTTAAAGTATTTAGTCCAAGAAAATAAATAACCTTTATTATGTAATTTATAAATAAAATTATTACCTTATATCTCTTCTTTAACTAATGGATAACATTTTTATTTCAAACTCTAACTCCGATGCTTTCAATTCAACTGTATATGTAATATTTTTGATAGAATTAACATAAACATGCAACTCATTGCTTAGTCAATCGTAAGTGACCTAAAAATATTAATGATGTATTAATTACATTTATATATAAAATAAACATTCACATTTCCAGAACCAAAAGTTGCAAGTAATTCCTGATCCGCAAAATGTTTGTGGACACTATAGAAGTGCAATATGATTTTATCATTTTATTATTTTGTTCGAGATCGGATTCTCGAATAAAAATAAAAATTACCTGAAAGGAAAAGAAATGATAAGATTCATGCAACATGCAACTCACAACATGCATCTAAGTCTAGCACTAAAAAATAATAATATTAAACTATTAAACTAACTACTTCGGAAATCAGCGCTCGGCCGCAGGGGCGTACGAACGCCCCGCGCCTTTGTAAATAAGCGCTCACGCTATCTCTCTCTTAACCGGAGACAGAGAATAAACACCGCGTCGATCGAGAGGAGACAAACATCAACAATTATAATTATTAAACCGGAGAAGAATTACAAGTCATTCTCCTAATGCCCTTAACCGGCTTTAAGAAGCTTCTAAAATATCTAGAAGCTTCTCGAATTTTTGCAGTATAAAAGCCCCTCTCGAAAGACCGCCAGGACTCTTCTCGAATAAGCCACCGACGCGATCAGAGTATCAATCAACACGAAAATAGAAAAAGATAGCTAGTCCTTTTCTCTCGAATACCGTTGCTTGCGGATTTATACGACCTACCGAATTAATTATACGTTTTGATTTATTGTGTTTTCTTTATTGTCAATTTCGTGAATTTGTAATTGAAAAATAAAAAGTGCAGTTTAACGTTACGCGTTTGTCGACCCTTGGCTGTCCTTTCTCGCCTCCGTGATTAAGTTTCTCGTTCCGTCGCGCACATAAAATTGGTCCTTCGAGCCGGATATTTCTGGATCGTGAACGGTTGTTTCGCTTGGTGCCGTCGGAATATCGAGTGACTGTGGTGTTTGTGAGTCGACCACCTGAAAAACAGAGACAATGGAAGAAGAGGTAAAAGCGATCGTGGCCAATGCCACAACACTATATGGCAAAATCTCTCGAGCTCACGCCAACTTACTGAAGCTCGGTATCGAGAAGATCACCATAGGCGCTATCGACGCGCGGCTGCAAAACTTAGAGAGACTGTGGTCTAAATTTGACGCGTGTAACGATGAATTAGTTGATAACCTAACGACGCTTGCCGAGGATCCTTATTTACAAACGGACATACCCGCCCTCGGCGAGGAGGCTTACCTGGTCAACAAGGGTCTAATGCTCGAGCTGAAGCGCACGCTCCAGAAGACGGAACTCGCCGCTGCTTCGTCGGCTACTACGTCAACCTCGGCGCCTCGCACCACGCTGCCTAGAATCCAACTGCCGACCTTCACGGGCAAGTACGAGGATTGGCCTGCCTTCCG
This sequence comes from Lasius platythorax, assembly GCA_963971435.1. NCBI lineage: Eukaryota > Metazoa > Arthropoda > Insecta > Hymenoptera > Formicidae > Lasius > Lasius platythorax. The sequence continues at coordinate 15,530,329 of OZ020542.1, read as the reverse complement.
AGACCTCTTCGTATCACTCATCGGACAGGATAAGGCGACGAAACCTATAGAAAAGATGCACTATTTAAAGAGCTGTGTTAAAGATGAGGCGGATCTCCTTATCAGAAATCTCAGCGCCACTGAAGCCAATTATGAACGAGCCTGGCAGACTCTCAACGACTACTACGAGAATAAACGGTTGTTGATTCGCGCTTATTTGGCCAATTTCTTAAACCTGCCGAAGATGAAAGGAGAATCCGCAAGCGAGCTGAGGAAAAGGTTCCACAGCATCAAGACTACGGTCAGCTCGCTGGAGAGTATCAATCGAGCTGTCGGAAGTACCGAGGACCTGTTCGTCTACCTCGCCGTTGACCTCCTCGACACCCGCTCTCGTCGCGAGTGGGAGCATTCCATAAGTGATTCGAGCGAACCTCCGAAATACTCGGCGTTGGAACAATTTCTCGAGCGTCGACTCCACACTCTAGAGTCAATTTCACCATCTAAGGGCGACGGTTCAACCAATAAAACGGCCGGGAGCAACGGAAATCTAAAGTCGACTCGTAGTCATCACGCAAGCAAGCAGGAATCGAAGGAAGGAACCAAGGGACGATGTTCAGTGTGTCAGAGTGATCACTTCGTGATGTTCTGCGAGGGATACAAGAAGAAGACTCCTTCAGAACGCAAGCAACACGTCGCAGACAATAACTTGTGCGCTAACTGCCTCGGACGACACAAGATGACTGAGTGCACCTCCAAGAAGAATTGCTCTGCGTGTGGAAACCGGCATCACTCTACACTCCACGACGCCTTCCGCGAGCCGGAGACAGTCAAAACATCGCACGTTGCTCAAGGACCGCTCTCGACACAGGTGGCCGTGCTTCTCGCTACCGCGCGCGTACGCGTAATCGATCGACACGGCTCCTGGCATCCAGTCCGCGCCCTCGTCGATCAAGGCTCGGAATCGTCCATCGTCTTGGAACGGCTTACCCAACGTCTGAAGTTACCAAGGACCTCGGCTTCTGTCTCCGTATTTGGAGTAGGCGGAAAAAAGACTGGCGTTTCTAAGGGTAGAGTAACACTCACTTTACAGGCTCTCACAAGTAACACTACCCAACTGATACTCACCGATTTGAATGAAACTTAACATACTTATTAAACAGCGAAAAATATTAAATACGTGTTTTTTTGTTTCGGCTAAATACGCTTTTAGGGGTAGAAAGCACCCCTCAACCCCTGGAGGTGGAAACAGTTATGGCTAATTATTTCTGAAACGATACATTTTCTGAAAAAAGTGCTTAGGACCAAAGTTGTAGAGTTCAAAGTGATGCACTTTGGCGACCTTGAAGTCGACCTTGAGGTCGATTTTCAAGGTCATTTAAAATCATTTCATGTTTTTCAAAGGGAGTAGTTTACTTTTCATCCCTAGAATCGATAGAGCGTAAAATTTTACATTCAGAACGTTGGTGGTTTGTAAATAAAACAAGCCTCTGCAATTTAAAATTGTTTATTGATCCAACCAATTAAGGCAAGATCAGTCAATAATTCAATCAATAAAAGAATTTAAAGTTAATTATTCATTCAAATAAGGCAAGATATGGTCGAGATCCAGCCAGTAAAGGCAAGATATGGTCGAGATCCAGCCAGTGAAGGCAAGATGTGAGCGAAATCCAGCCAGTAAAGGCAAGATGTGAGCGAAATCCAGCCAGTAAAGGCAAGATATGGTCGAGATCCAGCCAGTGAAGGCAAGATGTGAGCGAAATCCAGCCAGTAAAGGCAAGATATGGTCGAGTTCCAGCCAGTGAAGGCAAGATGTGAGCGAAATCCAGCCAGTAAAGGCAAGATGTGAGCGAAATCCAGCCAGTAAAGGCAAGATATGGTCGAGATCCAGCCAGTGAAGGCAAGATTTCATAATTTCTTTTCATAGTCTATGAGTATTAATTCCATGATAATTGGCATTATATTCATGGCAATAATGAGGAATAGCTTTATCTTCTTTCGCAAAAAAATGCTCCATACACAGAGAATTAATACACCACGCACATTTTATTACTGCAATGTTATTGCAGATTTTGCAGACTGTACCGCAATTCTTTAAACAGAAATCAACAGGCGTTTCACATCTATCTGGTTTTTCTTCAATATATCCACTTTTCCACCAGGCATATTTAATCATGTTTTGGAATCGGGGTGATGAGAATTGATTGTGGATTAATGATTGAATTTTGAGAATGTTATTCCTCAAATGTAGGTTAATATCATAGTTGTATAAGAGAATTAAGTCCGAAAATTTTTTCAGGAAGTTTTTCCACGGTCTGAATACGTAGACATCCAATGGTTGAGTGAAGCCAGTTGTTCCCGTAGGAATTGTAAGGATTTTTACTTCTTTATTACTCTTGTCTATATTTTCAAATTTCTTTTCTGTTTGTCCTGACCAAGAGTCCAAACACAAAATAGACTTCTTGCCAGCATTAGGCAAGAAGACATCTTTAAACCATTTAATAACAATGTCCGATGTCAATTTTCCAGATTTTGTGGCGAAAACGAGGATATTATCTGCTTTGTACATTGACTTCTGTATTATCGGTCCGAAACGGCCACTTGTTTCTTGCAGAACTATTAATAAGGGGGATTTCAAGATACCATCGGCAGATATTAAAGGTTGTATTGTGTAACTGTGAGTCAAGGAATTCAAAGATTGAGCAAGACACTCCACTTTCAAAGAACCCTTTGAGGCTAATGTACGACCAGCATGTGTTTCCAAATTGAACCCTGATTGATCTGAATTGTAAACGTTTGCTGTTCCTAGCAAGCCTATCTCTAGTTTAACTTGACTCACATAATTGGAAGATTGTTCCAATAGTTCTGCTTTATTTAAAATATGCGCTTGTGTCACGAATTTATTTATTTTTCTTGAAACAATACCATGTTGTATTTTAAAGTTGTGTATCCATTTTGATGAAGCCGTAAATAATTGAGAAGGCAAATGAACTACCTCTCTTGCTTTCAAGGCCCATCTCTTTAGATCTAAATCGTGAATGGATAGATTTCGATCAGATGCACTGTTAAATTGTTCTAGAACATATTGAGAGATATATAACAATTTATCAGTCCTTGACCCACCCTCAGCAACTTGTGCTTCTCATCGGTACAATTGTGTTACATTTATAACTTTCTTAAATCAATTTTTAACTGATTTTATATTCCTTCTTTTCTTTTGTCCAGATCGCCAATTACTCTCTTTTTATAATCAATGTCTACAATTTCTCTGAATTTTGTATCGTCTTGCACAACTTCCGAAACATCTTCTGGATTGTCTTCAACTAAAACAGCATCAGGAATCACACTAGCATCAGTACAGTTCAAAGAATCATAAGTCTCTTTAAATATATTAAAATTGATAGCGTCTTTTATCAAATCTGCAAGTTGAGAAGCGAATGATCTTTCTTCATCTGTTACTCTAGATTCTATATTGTACACTGGGTCCTTGAAAGTGAGGCATAATAACTTTAAAATATTTTTTGGGTTTAATGACATTATGAAATTTTACAGATTAACAATGCTTTAATAATATTATAACAGAGATTCAAAGTAAATTCATAGAAAGCAGAGTTTATGATTGTAAGCCTAAATGAAATTAACACAAAAAATAGTCGTGAGAACAAATGATGGAAAAGTACTTGCAGTAAATACTTTCCGAAAGAATATTGAAAACATTCACGAGAAACAGCAGTCGTAAGAACAATTGATGTAAAACTATAAACAATGAACACTCGCCCAAGTACAGATGTGAAAATGATGGTTGAAGGTATATTCGAACGAAATTCACGAGCAAAATAGCTCATAGCAAATAAGTGATCAAGAAGTAATTTTGGAAAATGCTTGCTCAACGACAGTCGGGAAAATAATAATTGATCATATGTCCGAATGAAATCCTAATACAAAATAAAGAATAAAAGGTATTGTGGATTACTCCAGAGTAGCAATAAAAATTTAAAAAATTTGAAAATTCCTAATATAGCATGAAGGTAATATTTAACTTACAATTAGAGTGACATTTTATGTTTTCTTGTCTTTACTTCTATTCTGAAGTTACTTACAAAACTTTTTTCTCCTGATTTTTTCTATAAATTTGCGCCTATTTTCCCATTACGTCAGGTTTTTTTTTTTTAGGAAAATAACGCAACAAATCAATTCTGAAGACAGATTGAGTCAACGCATAAAATTACTGATTATAGATACAGGATGTGGTCAAAGTCCGGCAACGGCTAATTATTTCCAAATTTAATTGACCTTGAAAATCGACCTCAAGGTCGACTTCAAGTGCATCACTTTGAACTCTACAACTTTGGTCCTCAGCACTTTTTTCAGAAAATGTATCGTTTCAGAAATAATTAGCCATAACTGTTTCCACCTCCAGGGGTTGAGGGGTGCTTTCTACCCCTAAAAGCGTATTTAGCCGAAACAAAAAAACACGTATTTAATATTTTTCGCTGTTTAATAAGTATGTTAAGTTTCATTCAAATCGGTGAGTATCAGTTGGGTAGTGTTACTTGTCAGTGGCAGTTCCTCCATCGCCGTCGATGCACTGGTGCTTCCAAGGTTCACCATCTTCGCCGGCGGATACAACGATGGAGTGCAGAATTGGCCTCATCTTCAGGGCCTGGAGCTAGCGGACCCCGATTATCGTTCAGCTGATCCGGTGGACATCCTCCTCGGCGCTGACGTCTACGGCACCATCCTCTGCCAGGGCCTGAAAAAGGGAAATCGCCATGAGCCCATCGCTCAACAAACCACGCTGGGCTGGATACTGTCGGGCGTTGCTGGTGATACGACTACTGGACATCAGATCAACACTCACCAATGCCAAATTGAGGAAGACATCACTAGCCTGGTACGTCGCTTCTGGGAACAAGAGGAGGTACTACGTCCTCCCCAGCTCTACTCCAAGTCCGAGCAAGAGTGCGAAGAACATTTCTGCCGACACCACTCGCGTGCAGCTGACGGCCGATACATAGTCCGCCTCCCAACGATCGAGCCTCTGCCGGACCTCTCGGGAACTCGGCGCGCCGCCCATCGAGCCCTGCAACATGTCAACAGAAAATTAGACAAAGAGGGTGATTTCAGCAGCCTTTACGTGGACTTCATGAGGCAATACAGAGACCTCAATCACATGAAGCTGGCCCCTCTCTCGTCTTCTGATTCGCCAAATAGAGCCTGCTATCTGCCGCACCACGGCGTCCTGCGGGAGGGCAGCACTACAACAAAATTGAGAGTAGTCTTCAACGGCTCGAGCTCCTTGCCCAACGGAGACTCTCTCAATCGGTCTCTGATGACGGGACCAAACCTGCTTCCTACCTTGGCCGACATCCTGCTGCAATGGCGACGACACCGATACGTCTTTGCGACCGACATCGAAAAAATGTATCGGCAGATCCTAGTACACGCCGAGGACCAAGGCCTGCAACGCATATTATGGAGGGAGGATTCCAACCACGAGATCCAAGAATACTGGTTGACGACCGTTACTTACGGCTTATCCTGCGCCCCGTACCTGGCGATCCGCACGCTGCGCCAGCTCGCCGACGACGAGGGACATCAACATCCTGCGGGGGCCGCTGTTCTTCGTTCAGACGTCTACATGGACGACATCCTCTCGGGAGCATCCACCCTACCGGAAGCCAAGGAGATTCTCCGACAGCTCGTTATGATCTGCCGCTCGGGCGGATTTCCTCTGAAAAAATGGTCGGCAAATAATTCCCAGCTACTGGCCACCTTACCTGCCAAGGACTGCCTTCAGCAAGAGTCCAGATGGTGGTTGCCTGGAGAAAGCCACGCGACGCTAGGTCTACGATGGCAACCTTGCGACGATCGCTTCTCCTTCACCACGAAACAGATCTCGCTCTCCACTATCACGAAGCGATCTGTCTTGTCGTTGACCTGTTCGATCCTCTCGGCTGGTTGTCACCAACTACAGTTCTTGCCAAGATCCTGATCCAGGCAACTTGGCTGCTCGGTGTCGACTGGGACGACCCTCTTCCGGACGACGAGGCGAAGAAATGGTTGCGATTCCAATCTGAGCTTCCACATTTAGAGAGCCTGCACGTCTCTCGATGGTTGGGCGGAGGAGTAGCTGGCTGCAGTGTAGAGGTCCACGGATTCGCGGACGCTTCAGTCCGTGCCTACGCTGCGGTGGTGTACCTAAAAACAGAGAGAAACGGCGAGAATGAAGTTAAGCTGGTCGCCGCCAAGACGAAGCTTGCACCTCTGAAGCAAATCTCCTTACCTCGGCTGGAGTTGTCTGCAGCTACGCTCCTGGTTCGCTTAGTAGCACAAACACTGCCTCTCATTGACGTAGGTAAGGCTCCTCTTCACCGATTTTACGGTGACTCTCGATTGGATTCGTGGACACCCGTCTTCATGGAGCACTTTTGTGGCCAACCGGGTGAGCGAAATCCAAACAGCGCTCCCGGACGCCCTCTGGCATCACATTCCAGGCCGCGACAACCCCGCCGACTGCGCTTCTCGGGGTCTCTTTCCGGGAGAACTCGGGGGACATCCCCTCTGGTGGCAAGGACATTCCTGGCTCTTAACCGAGAACGGCCCGTCGACTGCCTTCGGCGAGGACATCAGCGACCTCAAGCTTCCGGAGCGACGCACCCGTTCTCACACCGCCGCCAGTGTCGTTCGAGGAGCCGACGAGCCGGAACTGCTACTTCGCTGCTCTTCCTTGCAACGACTGCTTCGCATCACATCCTGGTGACTCCGATGGTTACGAGTTCACCGACGGTCGCACCACATCATCAACAACTACGACGGGTTTGACGCGGCCGAACTCGACGACGCCCGAGTCCACTGGCTGCGTTTAATTCAAGCTGCAAATTACAAGGAAGAGTTAATTTTGTTGCGAGGTAGGAAGCCACTTCCGACGCGAAGCCCCCTCACCAAGCTTAGTCCGTTTTTAGACGAGTCAGGGATTCTTCGCATCGGCGGACGACTCCGACATGCACGGCTGCGGTTTGATGCCGCTCATCCGATCATACTGCCTAGCTCGTCAAAATTCACTTACCTCGTCATCGATGCCCATCATTAGCGGACACTGCACGGGGGCACCCAGCTGACCTAATGCTCCATCCGCCAGGAGTACTGGATTCCTCGAGGCCGTTCACTGGTCAAGAGCTACCTACACCGCTGCGTGAAGTGTGTGCGATGGCGGGCGGCGACCTCCCAACCTCTCATGGGGAATCTTCCTGCATCCAGAGTAACTCCAGGACGCCCGTTCCTCAACACCGGCGTCGACTACGCCGGGCCGATATGGCTGCGCACATCCAAAGGCCGTGGACACAAAGCAAGCAAGGCTTTTATAGTCGTCTTTATATGTTTAAGCTCCAGGGCCGTGCACCTTGATGTCGCGTCGGATTATTTTGCCGACGCTTTCTTGGCCGCCTTGCGTCGTTTCATCGCTCGGAGAGGAGTGTGCAGCACGCTCTACAGCGACTGCGGCACCAACTTCGTGGGCGCCGACTCCCAGCTCCGAGAGTTATTCTCCTCCGCCAACCCGGAAGGACAACGCGTCGCGACCTTCGCAGCTCAGGAACGCATCCAATGGCGCTTCAATCCACCGGCGGCGCCTAACTTCGGCGGCATCTGGGAAGCAGCAGTCAAATCAATGAAATATCATCTTCGTAGAGTGATCGGGGACGCCACCCTCACCTACGAGGAGATGGCTACGCTGCTCTCCCAGATAGAGGCCTGCCCCAACTCTCGTCCGCTACAACCACTGTCGGACGATCCTGAGGACCTCAGCGCGTTGACGCCCGGTCACCTACTCATCGGCTCCGCGCTCTCCGCCGTTCCCGAGCCGTCGCTTGTTGATGACAGCGATCCACACGTTTCTCCCGGTGGCAGTTGCTGCAACAAATGAAGGATCATTTCTGGTCCCGATAATCTAGCGAATACCTACACTCGCTAACTCATCGGCCGAAATGGTCCAGGGTTAACCGGGAGGCTCGCGTCGGTTGACTCTGCTTGGTGCGTAGCGAAATCACACCGCCAACGAAATGGCCGCTCGCCCGCGGCACTAAATTACACCCCGGGCCAGACGACCACGTGCGCGATGTCGAAATTCGCACCGCTACCACAGTCTTGACGCGCCCCGTGAATAAACTGGTGTTTCTTCCCGACGGCGAAGAAACCGCACCTGCAAAAACATAATTTCACTAACACGTATTTTCACCATATGGTTCACTCTCATGCACTTGCAACTTTCACTTTCAATATCCCCTGGTTCACCAATGCACCACCATTAAACCACTGCACCAAATTCTTTAATTCACTACTTGTCACACTTTATGAAATTCCGGTATCTCTCGCGCGGCTCGGTTCGCTATGTTTACAGCTGATCGGTCGCGAGATTAACTGAGCGACACTACATTCCAGCCCGTATACTACATGGACGCGTACACGCGCGCGCCACGTGTACGTACACTGCGAGCGCGTGGACGAGCACGTGCTCCCGCTCTCGCGATAGAAGCCCCTTTGCAGGCCTATTCCTGCAAGGCGGGCGGAATGTTCAAGATCGGATTCTCGAATAAAAATAAAAATTACCTGAAAGGAAAAGAAATGATAAGATTCATGCAACATGCAACTCACAACATGCATCTAAGTCTAGCACTAAAAAATAATAATATTAAACTATTAAACCAACTACTTCGGAAATCAGCGCTCGGCCGCAGGGGCGTACGAACGCCCCGCGCCTTTGTAAATAAGCGCTCACGCTATCTCTCTCTTAACCGGAGACAGAGAATAAACACCGCGGTCGATCGAGAGGAGACAAACATCAACAATTATAATTATTAAACCGGAGAAGAATTACAAGTCATTCTCCTAATGCCCTTAACCGGCTTTAAGAAGCTTCTAAAATATCTAGAAGCTTCTCGAATTTTTGCAGTATAAAAGCCCCTCTCGAAAGACCGCCAGGACTTTTCTCGAATAAACCACCGACGCGATCAGAGTATCAATCAACACGAAAATAGAAAAAGATAGCTAGTCCTTTTCTCTCGAATACCGTTGCTTGCGGATTTATACGACCTACCGAATTAATTATACGTTTTGATTTATTGTGTTTTCTTTATTGTCAATTTCGTGATATTGTAATTGAAAAATAAAAAATGCAGTTTAACGTTACGCGTTTGTCGACCCTTGGCTGTCCTTTCTCGCCTCCGTGATTAAGTTTCTCGTTCCGTCGCGCACAATTTGTACTGTCAATTAATAAAATTTGTATTCAATGTTGTTGTTTTTATGATATTTTTGGTAGAATTACAAGATTTATTTTACTACATTAACATAAACATGCAACTCATTGCTTAGCCATTTATAAGTTAACCTAAAAATATTAATTATGCAATAATTACATTTTTATATATAAAATATAAATAAACATTATATATAAATGCGCTTTCGTGCGTATAATTACCAGCTTATCATTATCGAAAACATGGCCAGCCAAAATTTCCAAATATTCCTTCAATGCTTCTATAATAATTATTTTCCAACAATTCATTTATGAGAAATATGTTAATTGATAATGCACAGATTCACTTAAGTGTAAAAGCAATCGCTCAGTTTCGCTAATATAACCTAACTTTATTCAATATGACATCACTTCTCTTCCTTGTCCTTGCACTATTTTACGATACTCTTAACCATTAATAATTTTATGTCACTTTATCACTTCTTTTCCCTTGTGTTGCACTATTCCACGATATTCTCATAACCGTTAATTATTTTATTACCTTTTTCTCGTATTGTATCCCGCGCGTATAAAATATAAACATTATCTCACACACATCCACATATGATTTTGTCTCTTAAGGCACACTCAAGCGAATAGAATCGTACATAAGCGCTGCAAACGCGCCTTGAGGGACAAAATCGCTTTGCATGTGTGCGTGCGAGCATACGTACGTGAGTCTGAATCTGAAACTAAAGAACGAAAAAAGTGTTATTCTGATATATGAAAATATCATTTCTCAGAATTGACTGCATCAATCTTATTCAAACTGGTCGCAATCGAAAGCTTGTATCCGCATTATGTGATAAAAGTGCCGTTAGATTTTTTATTACAGCTTTAGTTCAAGAAATATCTTAATCGAAAGTTTAACTTGAGGTAAAATTCCGGATAAGCTACTTGGTAGCGCCGCAGCCCCTGCACATAGGCAATTTCGAAAAGCTAGAAAAAAAATTTTTATATACTTGGCGTCGCGACGCTACCGCGTCGCTTGATTATACGCGTAACACATCTTCAACTTTTTTTTGGAGCTCATATCTTGTACATCTCTTAACGACGTATAATTGTGTCTAAAGTATAAAACGTATAAAAATGTCTAAAGAGACCAAAAAGGGCAATGAAAATGCGTGCAACTCGAATAATGTAAATAAATTTTAATTTTAAAGAAAGAGAAAAAGCGAAAGGAGTGACAAAGTGAAAGATAGAGAGATTAAGAAAAAGGGAGAAAGAGAGAGAGAGGGGTGGGAGGGAGAGGGAGGGGGAGAGGGAGAGGGGAAGGGAGGGGGAGGGAAAGGGAAAGAGGGAGGGAGAGAGAGAATAAGGTTAAGAAAGATACGAAAAGAGATTTGTGTGTGTGTATTTGTGTGTGAAAGATAGAAGCGGTGGGAGAGAGAAGAGAGAGAAGATTAATAAAATTTTTTTAGGTTGGTATCGACCAAATTGGCCTTGAGGCACAAAATGACGTCCTCAAGGCTAAGTTATTAAGCATTAAAAAACAATTAAATGCGGCTTTAGCTGCGAATAAGCAGCTGCCGCAGCAGCAGCAGCCGCAGCAACAGCAGCCGCAGCTGCAGCAGCCGCAGCAACAGCAGCCGCAGCAGCAGCAGCCGCAGCAGCAGCAGCCGCAGCAGGAACAGCCGCAGCAGGAACAGCCGCTGCAGCAGCAGCCGCAGCAGGAGCAGCCGCTGCAGCAGCAGCCGCAGCAGGTGCAGCCGCTGCAGCAGCAGCCGCAGCAGGAGCAGCCGCAGCAGGAGCAGCCGCAGCAGGAGCAGCCGCAGCAAGAGCAGCCGCAGCAGCAGCAGCCGCAGCAGGAGCAGCCGCAGCAGGAGCAGCCACAGCAGGAGCAGCCGCAGCAGGAGCAGCCGCTGCAGCAGCAGCCGCAGCAGGAGCGGCCGCAACAAGAGCAGCCACCCCCCTAAAAAAATAATAATCTGCAATGTAAGTGTAAAAAAATAGTTACTTTTATTAAATACAATAATAATAATATAATAATATAAATATAATAATGTGTTATTTCTGTTACAGTGAAACAGAAAACTGCCCGTTGGGCAAGAGGTGGACGCGGGCGTTCATATCGCGAACGCGGTGGTCGCAGAGAGGGACGTAGAGGAGGACGTGGAGGAGGAAATACAATTATTATAAATATGTAATAAAAGTGAATATATGTAGTATAAATATGAGTTAATATATATATATATATACATAAAAAAAGAAAAATGAAACATATGGTGTATTGTTATTTTTATTATTAGAGAGAGAGAGAGTGAGAGAGAGAGAGAGAGAGAGAGAGAGAGAGAGAGAGAATAAGATTAAGAGAGATACAGAGAGAGATTTGTGTGTGTATTTGTGTGTGAAAGATAGAGGGGGAGAGAGAGAGAGAGAGAGAGAAAGAGAGAGAGAGAGAGAGAGAGAAAGTGAGTGAGTGAAAGAGAGAGAGAGAGAGAGAGAGAGAGAGAGAGAGAGAGAGAGAGAGAGAGAATAAGGTTAAGACAGATACGGAAAGAGATTTGTGCGTGAAAGATAAAGGGGGGAAGAGAGAGAGAGAGAGAGAGAGAGAGAGAGAGAGAGAGAGAGAGAGAGTATGTGTGAAAGAGAGAGGGGAGAGAGAGAGAGAGAGAGAAATCGCGCGCGCGCGCGGGGTTATCTTTTATTAATATCTTTTTTATAATGACATCTCTCTCTCTCTCTCTCTTAACCTCATTCTCTCCCTCTCTTTCTTTCTCTCGTTAAATACTAATTATTCATATATTTTTAAATTAATGTTTATATTTTTATAAAAAAATTTGTTTAATTTACAATGCTTATATTTTTCACAAAATCTATACATATAAAATAAATATCTATAAATATATATGTAACTTAACAAATTTATTAAATTTATAATTTCTTTTTCTTAATCTTCTTGTTCTTTCTACCGTCATCATCCTCTTTACGTTTTTTATTTTCCTTCTTGCTTTCTTCTTTTTGACATTCCTCCTTACACTCTTTCTTCTTACACTCTTTTATCTTTTCATATTCTATTATTGCATTTACCAATAAATCATCCAACCCATCTTCCAGCACTGAAATTTTTTAAATATAAATAGTAACAAAAGAAAAGTTATATCAAGAAATATAAAATGTTATGTCAAAAAATATAAAATGTTATTACCCATATGGGGTGATTTTTTAAATTTGACAACGATTAATAAATAAATGCTCTTACCCAAGAACGCCAGAACCAAAAGGTGATTTCTGAAAAATTGTGTATGTGTGTGTGTGCGTGCGTGTGTGTGCGTGCGTGTACGGGTGCGTGGGTGGGTGGGTGGGTAGAGGTGTAAAACTTAAAAAAAACCATATAGTAGCCATCCCCAAAAAATTTGCAAAATTTTGGTACCAATTTCGAGAAAATCGGTCCATAAATGTGTGAGTGCGTGGGTGGGTGCGTGGATGGGTGGGTGGGTGGAGGTGTAAAACTTAAAAAAACCACATAGTAGCCATCCCCGAAAAATTTGCAAAATTTTGGTACCAATTTCGAGAAAATCGGTCCATAAATGTGTGAGTGCGTTTGATGGTGTAAAACTTAAAAAAACTACCATCGTCGCCATCCTCGAAAAATTTGCAAAATTTTGATATTAATTTCGAGAAAATTGGTCAATAAATGCGTGATTGCGTGGGTGGGTGCGTGGATGGGGGTGTAAAACTAAAAAGGACCACGACGTCGCCATCTCCGAAAAATTTGCAAAATTTTGGTACCAATTTCGAGACAATCGGTCCATAAATGTGAAAGTAGATCGCGGTCAGACAGACAGACAGACATCGGTACTTATATATATAAATATAGATAAAGGAACATCTGCGATATTTGTAGTTTTTATTTATAATAAATACTTTTTTTCAGCGTCTCTTGAAAAGGCTCGAAAGGTCGCGGAGGATGCAAATTATGTAACTACTGACGATGACCAACTCGGGAAAGGGCGCAGAAAAGTGATACCCAATAGACAAATGTCGAGCTCCTCATCTGAAGATGCCGAAAATGAAAATCAATCTAAAACTTTGAAGCGGATGAAGGCACGAAAGCTGCGTAAGTTTTAGCCATCGTATATTCTGATTTAACAAATTTTTTGAAGATTGTGATGTCTCGTTGTCTATTCTTTGAATATCACAAATAGAGTCTATAGTGTAGTTTCTCCTGTTTAAATCCATTTCGCAATTTGCACTCTACTTACAGTTCGATTAAACTTGAAATCCCTATGAATTTCAAATCCTCACGTATTATCTCTTGTGCATTCCATCTTGAGTTATTAAGATGGAGCTGTTTGTAAATTCTTGTGTAGAAATCTTAGTGATGGTTTTACATCATGTCTGTAAACTGGTCTTTTTACTATACATCAACAAATATTGTATATACAAGTGACAATGAAACATCATCGAAAATCAAATCTGGATTTGCAGGTCAAAACATATTATCAGACCTGCCACCGATTCCAAATAGCTCTGGCGAGATATCAGAATCTATAAGGTTTCAATACTCGCACGACGTCGTAGAGGTAACAGGATCAAAACAGGTCACAAAGTCACACGACATCATAAGGGGAGCGCGACCCAAAGAAACTGAAGCATTTGGAAAGGCTAACACTGAATGTTAATCGTGAATATCGTCTATTTAATTTCGAATTTTTATTAACTTTTTCCGAAAAGTAGAAAAAATTAAGGGAGTCGAGTCAGATGAAAAGCATAAAAATCATATGAAATGTATGCATTGTACAAAAAACCTCATTTTTATGAGTCACAAAATGATTTTTATTTAGAATATGATGTTATGCTGAAAAAATTGTATTGAATTATATTGTTGATATTATATTATAAAAAATTGAGTAACGATATCTTGTGTTGTGCTATAGATGAAGACCAATGCGACATAGACGAGGAAGCAAAAGACGTGGATGACCCATACATGACGATTCCGACTCCGGTTGCGATGCCAGCAACCCGCAAGAAAGAAAATTTTTCTGAAGTTTCAACGCTTACCAGAAAAGCCTTCGATGGCATGGAAGTGATGGACCGTAATCCGGAAGGTGAAACTGATTGGACTTATTGGACATTTACAAGGAACATCTAAATTCTTTCGATATTGTTTATTATTTATTCTGACGTAGAATATTCAAGAATAATTATTCGGATGCTCGCGTCGATTAAAATAGAACTACGAGAGCTTCATCAGAAAGTCGAACGCGGAAGACCTATGCTTTCAGGAAATATCGGCCTCTTCTGCCATTAAAATCGATCGCGGAGATTGAAGCCTTCGAGAAAAAAATCCATGAGAATCCGGAAGTGAAAGAACAATTCGTAAGTTAATTCTTTGAATATTCCACGGAAAGAGATCAAACTTTGTTCAACCTGTTGCAAGTATAGTAGTAATATTTCTATTGCAGAATACGTTTGTACGGAAAATTGGAGGTCACACAGCGCGTGAGGACATCCAAAGAATTTGCACAAAAGTCTTCACAAATCCCTGTGCAGAGTTATGTTCATGGAAAGGACGAAAGGAAAACTTTTGCATTGAAGGTCTATGTATTATCAAAATAATGAAGGTTGAGTAATAACTTTGAGATTTTAGCACCAGAAAATGTCATTTTAACGTTATTTGAGAATAGGGTTTTTTCTTTTCTATTGTCCGGTTTTGGCAGAAACGTTGGCAATAATGTTCTTGCTGCAAACAGACAGCTCAATAATCTATATAATAATTATAATAGTTGAGAATAGATATTCCTAGTCAGCGTTGCCGATATCGATTTGAAAAAGTAACTTTTTCTTTATACAATTGTCTTGATGGTTTCTTGCAATGTTATTTGAAAGGGTTTAAAGATTTTATAGCCATTTCTCGTTCCGTGGTAATATTGTGGAGAATTTTAATTTTTGCCATGAAAGAATATCGAATTGTTGTCGAATTTCTTTAAGTTTTTGTTACGGAAATTTTATAAATATACCCTCACAAAAGTTATATATTGAGTCTAATTTTTAATATTTTTCACTTAGAGTAGAAGCAAACATAAGAGCTGTGTGGTATTGAGGTTGTTGCAAACATGGTCGGTTTTCATTAAAAACCCAAATAATTTATACTATAATTGTTTTATTATCTGAATGTAAATAAAATAAAATGAAACAGAATGCAAAATAATTGGTTAGTTCACCTCGTTCAATTGTATATCATAATAATCCCACTGTTAGAAGTTAGTCCCGTCAATCCTAATGAATCTAAATTTACTGTGATTTATTATCGAGTTTTTTAGATGTTTCATACATTTTTGCATCATTAATTATATTAACTTTGTTCACAGATGCTATTTTGAATATATATCCGGCAACGAAGGAAATTGACTTCGAAGAGATTGCCGCAGAATGGTTTGCTAAACAACGACGAACTCGAACAGCAGAAAAAAAAGAAGAAAAAAGTAGAGAGAAGAAAGTAAAGACAACGAAGGCAAGAGAGAAGAGACAGACTCTTTCAAGGTTACAGAGTCTTCTTTAGAAAAAAGATAAAGTATATTGTCATATACAACCGTGAAAAAAATGCCTTCGTGTCCTTTGTCAAAAAGTCCTTTTCTCATTTCTTTTTTTATTCATAAACATTATTATTAGTATCTAGGCGATTGAAGAAACTCACTATATGACGGAATAAAAAACAGTTTGCAACGGAATTGCTGTGCTGTGAGTTTCTGTCTGTCTTCTGGCACGCGCAGATAACTTCGATTAAATTGAAGGTCCTGCCGTGCCTTATAGGCGACCTTCGCACGAAAACACCTGCCATCCTTAACGAGTGATGCAATCGCGTAACACTACGTACAAATAATAATACATACGTGTAGTGTAACGCGATAAAGAGGTGGGATGTATTATGTAACTGTGATAGCGACATTGCAAAAACCCACGTATTACTTGACGGCCACCATCACTCGGCATCTAGTCGATTAGTATCTATTAGTCGCTCTATTATAGTATCTAGTCGATAGACGAAGTTTGCAGGAAATGTATAAAAAAGATGTTCCTAATATAAAAAATATGTTCCTAATGTCGTTTTAAGTTTGTTACATTTTGATATTATTAATTTAATACACATTATAATTATTTTGTTTGGTGTAATACGTACATTTTATTAATAAATAAGAATTGTGAATCAGTATACTTTTATTCAACTTTCGTAACGCGCTCATCGCCTTAATATAACTGTAACACTACAGTTATATCTACTGTCATATTGCAGTTATATAACAACTATCATATTTGTTACATTACAGTTACATTAACTGTTATGTAACGGTTAGATAACACGTTATATAACATGTTATATTGCTGAGTCGGAAATTGTAACTTACATGTAAGTTACATGTAACATTCTGGTAATATAACCTGTTATATTCGGTTACATTGCCGTTACATTGCTGCTATATTACTGGGTATTTCATAGACATTCTATCAAATTAAGCAATATTGCTGTATAGGTTCATTATTGGCTCGTTGTATTAATATGGATGAGCAAAAATTCCAATTTTGTGTGCAAGAATGGTTCAGACAAGCTGCAGCACGCTATCGCAATGAAATTCAAAAAGATACAGAAAATGTCATTATTTTGAAATTAGAAGCAGGATGTGGAAACGTTGAGGTTGCAGAAATCGTGAATTGCATGCTTAATCCTACGGCATTAGAAAATGAAGAGCAATTAAAACAGTAAAACGTTATATTTTTAATTATTACATTTAAATATTTTATGAACCTCGATATAAAAGTCGAGGATAATATACAGAGTGACTAATTTTTTAGTTTCTATAAATTTTTTGAATTTTTTTATAAAATTTTATATTATAGTATCGAAAATGTTATAAGGAAAAAAATATTAAGGCACTTACATGGAAACTAATAGTATGGAAATTAAGAGTTCTCGAGACATTCAACTTTTAATTCGGCATTCAAATAATTATTTTTCATCGAATTTTACTATAAAAAAGTAGTAATTTAAGGGAATTTTGATTTTTAAATTTCCTGGACGCCTCCATTTAGTAAATTTTATTCGACATTTACTGACCATTGACCTGACCTTCAATAGGTCACTCAAGGTCAAATACATATTTTCATCATCTGTCCCCCTTCAAGTCCTACAACTTTTGTCTGAAACATTTTTCCGTATCTTCCATATTTTTTGAGATATTTGCCTGAGGAGATTAAAATGGGACACCCTGTATATATATATAATATAATTCTTTTAATTACTAATTATATTATTGTTCCTTTGTAAAATTTTGGCCGTTTATGTCGATACAAGACAATAAGGAATTTATTATAAATAAATGTCGTAGCTTTTATTATGGTCGATATTTTCAAATTGAACATAATAAGCAATAGAAATTATGTGTAGATCAGCTTTAATTTTATTTCGAGTAATAGATACGATTCATATAAACAGAATAAATAAATATCGTCGATATTTCTTTTATAAAATAAATTAAAATAAATAAAATATAATATAATATATAAAATAAATTTTATATCATAAAAGTAAATCGGTTTATCTCTTTAAAATCGCATATTTTAGTTGTAACTTCTTATGATTAAGCAATTATAGGCTTATGTATAACGTTGCTTCTTAACAATTACAGATTTTAAATAATTATTTTTTTATTTTTTTTATTTTCCTATTTTCTTATTTTATCTTTATTTTTTATTTTCTCGTAGAACATATTGGCATGAAAACTTTGGTAACAAACTCCGTACATAAGTGTATATAAAATAGAATATTTCATTTATAGTAAATATTCATAAAATAGCAATATTATATTGAGAATATTATTATTCTTTTATACTATCATATATTGAATCAATAATATATAATATTGATTTGTGCAATATATAATATTGATTTGTGAATGCTATAATTTTGAAGAGTGCAATAAAAAATATGTTAGTTTTGTTTTCTTTTTATTTGAATTATTTTGTAAATTTAAGCAATAAAAATTATTTTCAATGAAAAATGTGTTAGTTTATATAATAATTTTTCTATAATATTATAAATTAATATTTATGTGTTAGATTATTTGATAATAATTGACAAAAGTTGAATACACGCATTTATTGTGAAAAGAAAAGCCTTGTAATAAATGTACAGTACAAAAAACGAATTTATTAAAAAAAAATAAATGCACGCAATTGAAATAAAGATGAAGTTAGATCATAAACGATTATATCTATTTTATATTAATCTACATAAAATAATTGCATCTAATGTTAAATTATA
Organism: Lasius platythorax; assembly: GCA_963971435.1. Lineage (NCBI taxonomy): Eukaryota > Metazoa > Arthropoda > Insecta > Hymenoptera > Formicidae > Lasius > Lasius platythorax. The sequence continues at coordinate 15,511,796 of OZ020542.1, read as the reverse complement.
AATCAAAGGTATCTTTATATAAATTCGATTAATACTAGCTATAAACTTGTTTATTTATTACGATGTTTCGACCATCGGTTTTGGTCCTTTTCAAGTACAACTGTAATAATTATCTTAATATAAATAGTTTTTCAATTGTTATTTGAATAATACAATATAAAGAAGATAAAATAAAATACATACGTTATAATGATAGCATCAATATCTGTCAATATTTCAATTTTCACAAAGATATATCAATATTAACTTCATCACAATTATAAAGAGAAATCGTTGTGTCATGTTTGAATTCAGTTAAACATATGAACATTTTTCAAGTATCACTTTAATCTAAACGACCTTTATTATTTTGTCATAAATATTGTCTAAACTGTCTGTGTCTTTTTGTAAGTTGATTGTGTTATTGGTTTTTTTAATGAAAAACATTTCAGCGATTTCTCTTTTCCTTACATGTTTTTCGTTATGTAATATGTTCAGCTTTGTCCAATCAAAATCATGTCCAGTTTCTAGTTTATGTTTACTAATTACTGAATAATTTGATGTATGTAGTTTAATATTATTATAATGTTCTTTAACACGAGTGCGCAAATGGCGTATTGTTTGACCTATGTATGTAGTATTACAATTTTTACAATCTATTTTATATACAACAGTAGTAATACAGTGGGGGTTCTAACTCGGGTCATCCGAGGGGTGGTGCGGGGCGGGGGGGTATTCGGAGGCGAGGGGGATGACGTCACGCGGGGAGGGGGGCTTATCAGTTCAAATTCCAAGAAAATCTTATCTTATCAGATCAAATTTCAAGAAAAGCTTATCTTATCAGTTCAAATTCCAAGAAAAGCTTATCTTATCAGCTCAAGTTTCAAGATATGTTTATAAACATATCAAGTTACAAGATAAGTGCGTATTACATTTATCTTATCAGATCAAATTCCAAGAAAAGCTTATCTTATCAGTTCAAATTCCAAGAAAAGCTTATCTTATCAGCTCAAGTTTCAAGATATGTTTATAAACATATCAAGTTACAAGATATGTGCGTATTGCATCATGCGGTCACCCCGCGGTACCTCCCCCATAAGCGGCGAGACTTTATTGTCTCTTCTAGGAAGAGATACCAGCGCCGAAACTCGGCAGCTAGAATTTATAAACAATATAAACAAAACAGCGTATTATGTTACAAGAAGCGCCGACAGCGCGAATTGATAAACATGTAATGATTTATCTGCGCTTATCGACGAACGTGTCGTGACACGTTTGTATAAACAAAACAGCATACTGCAGGTCGCTTTGGCGGTACCACCCCCAATACGCAGAATTACGAGCGCCGATATCCGGATTAAGAAATCTTATTTATTTTAGATTAAGATGTCCTTTTCCTTTCTTTCCATCACTTATTATTTAAAAAAATATATATATATAATTTAAATTATTATTAAACCTATAAGTAAAAGAACATATATAATAAATTATTCTTAAAAAATCTCTTGCGTCGAACGCCTTGCGTACGCCTCGCGTGCGCCTCTCTCGACGCGTTCGTCGCGTGCGCCCAGTTCGAGATATATCGAAGAGAGCGGTCGCTCTCTCGCGCCGTATCTCTCGTCGCGTTATCTCTTCTCTCGCGTGCGTCTCATGTACTCTGACGTAACATCTCTCTCGCGTTCGTCTCGCGCTGTCTCTTTCTATCCTAGTGGTTGCTCTCTCATGATAACTCTCGCAAGAAGCTATGCATAAAAGCTTGGGCGGATGGGAGAGCGCGCCAAACGCAAAGAAAGTACACCGTGATATAAACATATATATTTTAATTTATTCTGCTTATATTTATTATACAAATATAATTTGTTCTTACATATTAAGATGTAAAAGCTAAAGCTACCAGCTCGCAATCGACGAGTTGATGCTTGTTGAACGTGTCGCTAGCGCGTATTACATTTGCTACTTCTTTAGGATCCGTTACAGTAGATGCTACGTTGGAGAATTGTGTAAACTTAGCATCGACTGTTCCAGTAAGTCTAGCCAATCGATCAAACGTTATATCGATGCATGGATCGAGCTCGAACATACGTTGTAACGTCGATTCGATCATCATCATGCGTACATCTGAAGATTCTAGACTTATGAGTTTGGTGTCGTTAATCGTGTGAAATCGCACTGTTAGCGGTCCAACGCTTATAGAACTATAGGCTTCTGTAGAATCATTTCGAAGCAAATTGTGAATATTGTGGCGTTGCTCGTAAAGTCCCTTCCAAGTTTCGAGAGATAACAGCAGTTGTTTTCCTCGATGATCTCCTATGGCGATCTCCACTAACTCGGTGGATCCACTTTAATACCAATTTCGAGGAATTTAAATTCCGTGACTGTCAATGCGTATCGTCGTCCTAGTATACGAACCGCACGAGGCCCCACGGGAACGCTGTAAAAATTAGTTAAAACAATATATAGAAAAAAGAGAACAATAGAAGAGTAGAAAATAGAAAGAATATTATACTTACTCGTCACATCTGTTCCCACATGTTGGAGTTTCATCACGTCTCGGCATATAATAATTCATGCGTCTGCCGGCGCTGCTGTTGCTGCTTCTTTCGGTGGAGTACATTTTTTTTCTCGAGAGTATTAAAAGTGAACCACCAGTATGAACAGTTAACGAAAGACTAATCGTATAAAGAAATTAATTGAGGGTACATGACGCTCTTTATTAAAAGTAGTGGGGGTAAATGTGGTGGGAGAATAATGAAATATGTAGGTGATAGATAAAAAGATTTCTTAGAAACATGATTCATGAGAAAAGGTGTGGGGAAGGGGAGAGAAAGAACAAAGAGAATAGTATGTCACCAATTCTTAGAAACATGATTCATTTAAAAGTAGTGGGGGTAAATGTGGTGGGAGATTAATGCGCTATGAAATTTAGGAGAAGGAAGAGACGATGTTTGAATAAAAGAATTCTTAGAAACATGATTCATGAGGAAAGGATTAGGGAGGGAGAATAAAAGATAAGACATATTTACAAAAAATTGTTTTAATTTATTTTTTCACATCTTGCAATTCTTTCTGGTGTTGTGACCACCAATTAAATAATTTGAATACATTTTGTAACGCGCAATTCTTAACATGTTTATTACAACGTAGACTATATGTAGGATCTAACTTATTTAAAGCAGGAATATCATCATAAGCAGCATCCAAGGCCTCGATAATGTAACCATATACCGCATCATCCACTATATCGGCCAGCCATTCAGCTTTTCAAGTACCTTTACGTACACGAGAGAGGACTCTTCTTCATCTTCTTCATGTAGCTGTAACTTTTCATTTACCCCAACGATAGCTGTCGTAATCAAGCGCTGAGCCATGCTATAGGGAACATTTCCATCTTTTCATTGTAAGCCATGATGATGTTGAGTCAACCATGAGGCTTGGCGCCTCTCCGATTTTATGAGCATACTCCATGGCACAGGACATGCGAAGAAATAATGTGATAGGATAAATCCTCTCCTCAGGATTGCCGCTTTCTTCACAATAAATCGTTTGTTTAGGATAAATTCTTGCAGATCGACAAACGTTGGTGCAGACATGATGAGATCCCTCTCTCTTATTCTCTCTCTTCGATGTGAGTTATTCGAGAGGAATGACGAAACTCTACAACCAGCTCACATCACTCTGGTTATGTACCCTCTTCCTCTCTCTCTAAATGGTTGTTGGTGTAAACATTTAGGTGATTCTGCGCACAACGTTGGTCAACGGGTTGTACTGGATCACGCGATCATGTATGATGAGACAGTACGCAGTGGTATTATTAGGCATATTCTCCTTACACTCAAATTCCAATCTCTCATCCACTGTTGCACTCTTGACCGATTCGTTTTGTCGAGAACAATCAATAATCACAAACGGACCTTGACGTAGAAATAATGTGACGGTGAGACTTGGCTCGAGGTACTCGTATCCGTAATAATTTTTGCAGAAACGCGCATACGTGTCGTACAGAATCGACCATCTGTTTTTATCGAAATCCAAATTCATGTCGTCGTACGGATAACATTCCGAGTTCAGGTAGAGTTTCACGTTGGTTAATGTGCATTCGTCGAATCGGCTAGTATCCTCAGACATGACATTCTTCCGGCCTGTCTGCAGAGCAAAAAATACGTATCGCGGCTTTTCCAGCTGAGTCGCGGTCTTAATGGCCCACGAATGCTTGGTTGTACGCTGCAACAGCGGAAACTCGTACAGATCCCACGAGCGAAAACCCATGCTGAGGTAGCGTCCGCTTTCCAGAGCGCGCAGCATCGACAGCTTCTTAACTTCGCTCAACAACACGTGGGGCATTCGTCATTGTATCTTGAATATCTTGATCTCAGGCTCCAACGCAGAATTTCCATACAGACAATTATTGTCGTTGCGCGAACGTATTAAGATTAACTTATGACGCGCGTTAATCACCACGCGTCTGTAATCCTCGCAAAATCCCAATAACATGTGGAGCGGTACGCAAAAATTAAAGTGTCCATTTACAGTAGTCGGTGCATCCTAGCCTGCGTTTCTCATTATCACGCTTCTATCGGATGACATTGTTACATAGTTTTTGAGCAAACTTGTTATTCCAACATTTCTGCTGCGATCAATCTCCACACCATCGAGCTCATAGCGAATCTCATCAAACATGAATGCGATGCAATTATTTCCTAGTGTCACATCGGATCCCGCAATTGGATGCTGTATCTTCAGTTCTCCCTCGATGTATAGGAAACTCTCATACGGTAATGTATACAGATCCTGTTGTTGTATGGTATTCTTATCTCATCACTGTGTCCGAATGTTGTGTTGGCAAACGGGTTGTATGTGTGAGTCTCAATCTTGACAATGCGATTGTCAAAGACTGGCTCTTCCCCAATGTTGAGAATGTCTGTCATCGTTCAGATGTTTCGCACCGCGAATCCCAAAGAATGTAAAAACGCAACGTTTGATGCTTTGAATTTCTTTTTATTTGTGCACCCGGTTGATTTGCTATTAGCGAATGTTGTTGTCGCTGGCCGTGGAAAAATTGTGTTGTCTCTCGCGTCTTTCGATCCGTTCAACACGAGCATCTCATACACCCTCGTATGAGTGTTATCGCTGTCGCCGTCGTATGTGTAATCTAACTGTGATCTCTTCCCCTCGAAAATCGAGTAAATGTCCGTCCTGGTCGACAATGCGTAACATGAAATCCGTAATGCTCCGCGCAACGATCGGAAGGTAAATGATCTGCGCCGGCGTTTCCAATATCTTATATCCTGGTGGTACCCTCGGTGAAAATTCATGTATCGTGTGAACGAGTTTGCCGTTGCTGTATGCACCCGCGGTCACGTTACACTCTATGCGGATAATGTTCACGTTGATAATGTTAATCGGCATGTCCGACTCGTACCATTTTCGCGGTTGCAGTATACGATTGGAGAATCCCAGCAGTGATCCAATGTTGTTGGGCTTGCTAAAGTCTATTCTGTAGGCGCATTTAATCTCGCTTCTCATCGTATTGTAGTTAGCACGGAGCACTATCGGATAACCTTCAAAGTCACCGTTGTCATTGGTTTTTTTATCACCATCATGAACAGCGTGATGTTTCCGTGAAAGTGCACGTTTCAAAAACTCATGTATCGCTTGCAACTCGTACGAGCCCTCAGGAATCGTAATTTCCGCATTGTCGTTGCCAAAGTAAAATTTATTATTCGAGGAATTCACATTCAATATAGTGTGATAGGTTTCAAAATCCGCTAGACCGAGTTCGTATTCCGCGTCGCTCAAATCTATGGGGGGAAAGTAGTTGACCGCGAGGACGCTACTCTTCCCCGTCACTGTTAGTGTTAGCGACATGTTGACAAAACTGGTTAGCGAATACTGAGTTAAATAGCGCAATGTCCATCCTTAAATTCGCGTAAGATAAACTACAATTCAAGCGTTCGGAGAAACTGCAAGCACAATTGTCCGCAGATGCTTTGATCGTAAGTTTGAATAGGTGTGTAATTGTAGTCTATTTTCGTCACATTTAAGTATCGCACTAACTCCTTGGGTGGTCGCAGATTGCCGAAACTGTCAAAATATATAGCGTGATCCCCCCTCTTTGCGTACGCTACCCAATGATTACCAGGTCCTTTGGTGTTATCCAAATTTATAATACCACTTTCGTTTCGATATATATCACCGATCGGTAACGAGTCACGCATGAAAACACCTCTAAAATACGGAATGCGCATACGTTTCGCCAATTGCAGTAATTGTAAATTGGTAGTTATACCCTGCGGCATTTTCAGCGTCTCTTTGACGTTTTTTTTTTTCTCTTTGAAACTCCACGTCCACGCTTGTATGGAGCGAGATACAGTCCGCGACCTTCCATGGCGCGATTGTGACGTAGCAGCTCTTGCAATTGACGTTGCGCGGCTTTTCTGTCGTTCACCGCCTTCGCGACTCCCGCTGCTCCACCAATCAGGGATCCAAGCGTGCCCAGCACTGGTAGAATCGGTAATATGCCACCGCGTTTCGCTACCGAAAGTATCCGTTTCTTCACCATCTTTTTCTTTGTCTTCCTCAACGTCTTTGTCTTCAGGCTCATACCGAGCTTTGTCTTGGCTTTCATCGCTGCCCAGACAGCTGTGGCGGCAGCTCTCTCACCTAGAGTTGAATCTCTCGCAACGATGCGTGTTCGCGCTTTCTCAGCGAGTACCTTATCCGCCGTGTGTCTCTCGGGGAGGTCGTTACTCCGAGAATACGCTATATCGTGTTCACGGCACGCCGCGTCCAATGGGTTGATATCTCGATCGCCTCTGGCTAATCGCTTCTGTAGCTGCGTGCCCGGTCCACAAAACTGATAGCCGGGAATATGGAATTCGATCGGAAGTGCGTTTATCGCGCAATTTAACAACCCGCTACCTATTTTCGTTGACATTCGCTGCAATCCTTTATCAACGGCGCTGGACCGTCAATGTGTGTTAGCTGCCACGGTTGATTATAATGCTGCATACATCGACGATATTGCTGAACCTCCAAATCAATCTTTATGTGTTCCGGAAGCTTGTCCCACAGTAGCTGCACGTAGTGACCAAAGTTTTGCAACAAAAGTGCTTTCGGCACAAACTGCAACTGCTCGGTGGTAAGCGTGAGAATATCTCTCTTGTCCGTCAAAAGAAGAAACATTTTCAAGACTGAGTGATTTCACTTCGACGCACCTCTATATATATAGGCAGGCGTTCGATCCAATCGGGAGTACCAAAATGAGATTCGTGCGACAACCTTTGACGATACGCGTGACGAATTGCGACGACAGATTACGCTCGATGGGAGACGACGCGGAGATGCGCAGACACGGTACGATGTTACCGAATACTATACGTGCGATCGTTTGTGGCCCCTCGAACTGCGGTAAAACCAACGTTCTGATAAGCCTACTGGAAAGTCCTCATGGTGTGCGTTTCGAGAACGTGTACGTGTATTCAAAGTCACTGCAACAGTCGAAATATCGGTATCTGGAGAATTTGTTTACGTCGATCGACGAAATCGGCTACTTTACGTTCTCCAATAACAGTGATGTCATTCCACCGAGCGAAGCATGTCCAAACTCGATTTTTATCTTTGATGACGTGGCGTGTGACAAGCAAGATACGATAAGAGAGTACTTTTCAATGGGACGCCACTCGAACGTCGACTGCTTCTATCTATGTCAGACGTACGCGAGAATACCAAAACATCTTATACGTGACAATGCAAACTTACTGGTCTTGTTTAAACAGGATGGAACCAATCTGAAACACGTATACAACGATCACGTAAACACCGATATGTCGTACGAGGATTTCAGTAAATTATGTCGTGTGTGTTGGCAGCAAAAGTATGGATTTCTAGTGATAGATAAGGATAGCTCGCTTACGAACGGGCGATACAGAAAAGGATTTAACGAGTCCGCGATACCGCAAAACGATTAGTCGTTGCCGATATTCTGTCGAGAAGGGTGAAACGCGAGCGTTCGACACTCTACCGACATGACTGGGAGCGATACTATTCGCGAGCGTGAAAAGATAGCGAAGGAGATTGCGAAAACGAGCGAATCGATCCGCAAGAAACATCGCGCTTTGAAGACCGGTAAGATCGATGACGATATCGTGGTCAAGACCCACTTTAGACCTATTATCGAACCGCTACAAAAGATTGTCGACAACTCAATCGCGGTGAAAAATGAGTCGGACAGTAACGTGAAGATTGCAATGTTACCCACTGTTAAGCGGTACAAGGAGGAGGAGGAGGAGGAGGAGGAAGAGGAGGATGTGACGCCAAAAAAGAGGAAACGGTTGAACGCGAATCGGAATATTCCGCGAGTGCGAAATATTTTGACGCCACATACATCGAACGTTTCATTGCATGAACCGCTGATAACCTCTACACCATCCACCTCTACACAGTCTGCGACAACGAAAATCGTACAACCTACGGTACCCGAATCACTCGAAAACGACAATGTTTTCGAAACCACGGGCAACTCGCTCGAAACATCCGTTCGAAACCTGTTACACACGCATGAAGGTCAAGAAGCGTTGCGAGAGCACTTTGGGCCACTAGGACAACAGTACATGGGCACACTTCTGTGTGGTGACGAAAAAAAAGAGATCGATCACGTGTACGGTGTCTATTTCAACAAGAATGAAATGCGGCTCGGTAACAAAAGATTCGACGTCGACATGTATGACTCTATAATTATAGACAAAGTGAAGTACATTGGTACACCGGGATTATACGAATTGATCTTCAAGAGAATTCCCGATGACATTTACACGGATGATGATATGCATAAATACAAGAGCATATTATTGGCGACGAATGCGCATAAACGCAACTATGATGCGCAAGGCCAATTACTAAGCAACAGGGGATACAAGTATAAACACATAATCGCACCGTTGCTGCCGATCGCACCGAAAAAGACAAAATCTGGAAGGGGAGTATCTATGCCTCGCACTATGACGCTATCCGACAATAAGATTGATTACGTGCACTGGGACGACCCCAACGAGCTAGTGGATCGGCTACGATTGCTGGACGCTTCGCGCCAAGCTGATCACAACGCTCACAACAACGAGATCCTGTCGATCATCGAGGAACTTCGCGAAGCCGGCATTATTATAAATTAAATGGTGTCTCGACACATTTAATCAGTCAACTGACGTCGCGTGACACTTCACGAAGCAGAGAAAAAATGTCTATCAACAAATTTGGATTGTTCGAGCGGAAAACTGATGCAACAAGCGATCATAGAGATAGATTTATGAGAAGTTATGTGCGTGAGAAAGCTCTGTGTCGCGTCGCTACAGATTATGACGCGGGTTCGCGCAAGATTCGCCGTGTAGCGCAACCTGTGGCTGACACCGATGCCGTCAACAAACTGTATGTGGACCAGTGCATTAAAACGTTGATGAATCAACAGAAACAGTCAGATGAGAAGCTGACTGCGTTAGAGAAGGACGTGCGAGCAATACAGACTGCGATAAACGACCTTCAACGCGCGACTAATTCAGAAACGGCAATCAACCTCTAATGGGCTGCAGTGAACGGATCAGAAACATCCATCAAACAATTATCGAACAGCTAAGAAGGTTTATCGAATGGTTACAGACAACTGTTGAACGGCTACAAACAGGTTTCGAACGGTTACGAACACTTATCGACGTGCTACCACACTACAATGAGCGGCAGTGAACGACCCGGAAGCAGCAGTGAAGGACCCGGCATTGAACGACCCGGAAACGGTGGTGAACGGCCTAGCTACGAACGAGGCTACAAACACCTCAAGGACGGCTGCGAACGAGGCTACGAACATGTCCTTAAAGGCTACATACAAGGCTACATACAAGGCTACAATCAACTCAAGAACGGCTACGAACGGCTACGAACGGCTACGAACGGGCCAGAAGCGGCTACGAACGGGTCAGAGACGACTGTCAACAAGGCTGCGAACGGGTCAAGACCGATTTTCTAATCAAAGACGGCAGTGAACAACGCAAAACGGATCAAGAACGGGTAAAAACGGGTAAATAACGGGTAATAACAAGTCACGAACGGGTCACGAACGGGTCACGAACGGCTATCTAACGCATGCGGAAGATAAAGAACGGGTAAAAACGGATAAATAACGGGTCACAAACGGATAAAAACGAGTCAAGAACGGATCAAGAACGAGTTAGAAACCAAAATGAACAATAAAACGAGCGAAAGCAAACGGCGATTGAGAAAAACCGATGAAGCGAAGAATCAACATAGTTTGGAGAGACGGCAGTTAGTGATCGAACTGCACGCGCCGGCGAGAAGAAATTTTCCCCGAAGACATGTCGTAGTGCGGGGATACGATGATCTGTGGCAAGCCGACATTGTCGAGATGCGTCCGTACTCCCGTTTCAACAAAGGTTTCCACTACATACTCACCGTCATCGATGTGTTGAGCAAGTATGCGTGGGCCATACCACTCAAGGGTAAAGGAGGAAGCGAGACAGCTGACGCACTCGCTGAGATAATTATCTCGAGATAGCAAGAGATGCCCGAAAAACATACAAACTGATATGGGGAAAGAATTTTATAATGCCCACGTGCAACGGCTTATACGGAAACATGACATTAATCACTATTCTACATATTCGGTATTGAAGGCGTCGGTCGTCAAGCGATTCAATCGCACGCTAAAACGATATGTGGAAGATGTTTACGTTGAATGGCACTTACAAGTGGATCGACATGCTACCGCACCTCGTATCGGATTACAACGCGCGCAAGCATCGAACGATCGGTATGCGACCCGCTGACGTTACCTCCGCGATCGCTGAAAGACTCTTGACTACTGTGTATAACCGCTAAAATATCGCGGGTCTGGCAAAATTCAAAGTAGGTGACCCGGTACGCGTTAGCAAGTATAAACAACTTTTCGAGAAGGGTTACACACCAAATTGGACAACCGAGGTGTTTACGATAGTTAAAGTGCAGCGTACTAATCCCGTAAGCTATCTACTCGAAGACTATCGAAAGAAATCTATCGCTGGAGCGTTTTACGAGCACGAGTTGCATCGCGCAAATTATCCGGATGTGTACCTTGTGGAGAAAGAACTGCGTAAGAGAGTTGACGAGGTTTACGTGAAATGGTTGGGATTTGACAATTCGCACAACTCTTGGATACATAAGGACAATGTTATTTGATTCAACAATTTTTTATTTTTACTTTTAAGAAAAAATATGTACAACATATAAAAATATACATGAAATATATGAAATGCATAACAAATATATATATATATATATATATATATATATATATACATAAATATATATATATATATATATACAGGGGGTGGACAAAATAATGTGAACACCTGAATAATACACTATATTTGTTTATTAATAAGGTGTTGGGCCACCATTTGCCTTTAATACAGCTTGAATTTTTCTTGGAATAGAATCATACAACTTTTGAATTGTCTCCAGTAAAATGTTGTCCCATTCTTCTATCAAAACATTTGCCAATTGCTTCAGAGATGTTGGAAAAGAAAATCTGCTTCTCACTCTCTTCTCCAAAACTGCCCATAGTGGTTCGATGATATTTAAGTCGGGTGATTGTGCTGTCCAGGGAAGATGTTGAAGTTCATTTTGATGCTCCTCAAACCAAGACTGAACTTTTCTGGCTGTGTGTATGGGCGCATTATCATCTTGGAAAATGGCATTATTGTTCGGAAATAATATGTGGCTCATAGTAAAAAGTTCATCATTTAGAATGTCTAAATATTCGTTGGCAGTAATACGACCATTTAGGGTAATGATGAGACCAGCCGAATACCATGATATAGCTGCCCAAATCATTACGGATCCACCCCCATGTTTGACAGTTGGAAGCAGGCAGTCCGGATTGTAGGCTTCCTTGGGAGTTCTCCATACATAAACCCGACCTTCTGTTGGAAACAAAGTAAATGATGACTCATCGGACCATATTATTCTTTTCCAATCATCAGTTGTCCATGTTTTATGATCTTTACACCATCTTTTTCGTATTTTAGCGTTGGTTTCAGTTATGAAAGGTTTCGAAATTGCAGCTCTTCCATAGATATTTGCTTTGTGAAGTTCTCGGCGAACTGTTTTTATCGAAACAGGGTTTCTAAGATGGATACTAAGTTCTGCTGTCACTTTTGCTGCGGTAATTTTATGTTGTTTGGACACAATCCTAGTTAGTGTTCGACGGTCCCTGTCAGTTAATTTTAGTTTTCGTCCACTATTCTTCTTCGCCGATGAAGTCTTACCATGTTTTGTGTACGCTGTCATAATCGTGGAGACTGTTGCTCTTGAAACATTAAACAATTGAGCTGTTTTAGTTACAGACGCTCCTGTTAAACAAGCACCAACGATTTGTCCTCTTTGAAAGTCTGACAAATCACTAATTTTACCGTTCGCTTGTACTAATCGTAGCTGAACACAACAGTATAGCGAGTGAAAATAGCAACAAAAGATAATCGCAACATTAATTTGTTGTCAGTGTTGCCAACTATTCAAAAGTTGTATGATTCTATTCCAAGAAGAATTCAAGCTGTATTAAAGGCAAATGGTGGCCCAACATCTTATTAATAAAAAAATATAGTGTATTATTCAGGTGTTCACATTATTTTGTCCATCTCCTGTATATTCTTTATTAATACATCCTTTCCAATAATCGTATATGAAGTATTAAATAATATATAAAATATGAACTACATAGATATAACAAAATAATATTTCTTTATATTATAATATCTTACATTATATCACATATACACACATACAAACACATATACACACACACACACACTATATTACATTATATTACATTATATATATTATAAGGATATCTGGTAATGTGTCCCATGGTAACGTGTCGGTCGAATCAGGTACGATATACCGCTTGTCGTCGTACGTACTCAGAGCAATTTTTGTCTCGCGGATGGTGTATACTTCATGCAATTTTGATCTTATACACGACTGTTGTTGCGTCATTTCTATTTCGTCATTAAGGCACCGCGTGTAATCGTCGAAAGTATACTGCGCGCTACGACGTTACTTTTGACCCCTTTTGCTTTTTTAGTATCTTTTTTGCCGTCCACCCTCACCGCATACATTTTTGCTCTAAGTCCGACGAATTCGGTCATTATCGCACCGTTATTTTCGTCTTTCATTAAACCCGGCACCTTTTTGTTCACATGCGGTATATCGTACGCGTTATTCATTGGATAATCGCTCGTATCGAATCTATCGATATCGCGTTTCAAATTTTCATAGACATTTTCGCACTCAATGTGATATATAAGACTGTCTGTGTCGGTGTACATTATTCGACATTTATCATGATATAGCGGTGACATGTACTCATGATGGAACTCGTACAAGCATGTTTTAGAAATGTCGAGTATGCTCATACCGACATAGATAGGTTTGTACAATTTCACTTCAAGTTTGCATAGTTCTATGGCAATCAGCTTTTCCGAAAATATGCTTCTACTATGAAAATTTGGTTTCGCGATCATTGCCTCCGCACCGTATCTCCCCTCCCATTTTGTCAATAATTTTACATCTACATGATTTCGAACGTTTTCCATCGTTTTACCGAATACGGCGTTGTTCATCAATTTGTATAAATTTTTCTCGAAATCATTTTTCGCTAGTGTTCTAAATTTCGTATTTAGTTCGATGTAATCGCGGAACCATGCGGATTGAGCGAATTGTAATACGCGATATATCTTTACGATACGAAACCCGTGACGTGTACATTGCTGCAGGTTACGGTAGTGTATGACGTAACGCTTCTTATCATACAGAGTCGCGAGAAGTTTATCTTGCCGCTTGCCGGGCGGCTTGTCGCGTGTCGGGCAAAACGGTAGGTCAGCATGTGCGTTGTGTTTACTTTGCGAATACTCGAGATCGGCTTCGAGAATATAACCTGTAGGTGAATCCGGAGCGATCGCGCTAACATCAAAATTAGATGCGTCGTCGACCCATTGAAAATCAGCGTAAGGCAATGGTTGACACATTGCCCATCCGTATAAATTATTTACATCGTAATACATGAGATATGACGATGATTTCGATGAGTCATACGACTGCTGCATGTACTTGTTGTTGGCTCGCGCATATCTGCCTGAACATTGACTCAAACCGCCGTGTATACCTCGTTCAATAAACAGAACCATGTCAATGTCTGTGAGCAGTTCGAAATTTATGTGTGTATGTTTTAGCATTGCGTCCCACGTATAACCAGGTAGAATATAATAGTACACAGGGTCGAGTCCATAACTCGCGATGCAGCTATCGCGAAAGTTTTCAAATATATCTGCCAACAACAAGACATCAGTTCTTAAGTACAGATCGTAATTGGGAATGTTTACTTTCCAGCATCACATCGTGTGTCTTTGATATAATAAGACTCATATCAATAAACTATATCTGCGAAAGCGCCAAAGTAAGCTGACTTTTAGTAAATTAAGTGTGATTTAGTGAAATAAGAAAAAATTGTTCTCACTCATGCATATAAGCAAAAAAAATTGGATATAATATTGGATCTGGAATATAATATACAAAAATTGTTTTAATACAATTAAGAAAGAGAAAGAGACAAAGAAAATTAATATTACTTTCGGTAATTATGCATAAAAGGGGCCTCCTCTCCGATTTGGTTTATTTTTAAATATGTTGTAGGGGGGGTCTTCCTTAGTAATTTCATATATATATATAAGGGTCGGACTCAAATAGTTTCGGAGATACAAACTGAAAAAGGTTAAAAATAAAAAATAGCAAAAGTGAAAACCCCCGTAGGGGGGGGCGGACCTTTTTTTTACGAGGGAGGAGGAAATGCTAATGCACACCCGACGGCCCGTACCGCCGGGTAGTGTGGGACTTTCACCGCACTAAAACCTTTCCCCCGTGAACTATCCTCGGGACTCTTTACGACGAGAAGATGGTAAATCGTCGCGCCGGGTCCGGGGGTACCGCTTGCGCATGACTGCCCCGGAGCCGGCAGCCCTAGTGATCCTAACGCCGTGATTCTACACCCCCCTTCGATTTCAAAACAAAACCAATAAAGAAAAGAGAAAGAAATACCCCCCCCTTACCCTACTACCCCCCTTAGATATACTATACTATAAGACAGTGTTGGTATTAAGAAAAGAAAAGAAAAGAAAAGCCCTGTTAGTGTAAGAAGAGTGTATATGAGTAAGAGTGTGTGTGTAGAGTGTCCCCCCTTCCCTTAAATATAAGTGAATGTATACCGTAGAGAGCAAGATATCCCGAGATATCCGCACCTGCAAACATAAACCGATATCCTCAACACTGTCAGTCGCATAAAGAACGTGTATTCCGAACGAATACGGTAAAATATACAAGAAATAAACAAATAAATAAATAAATAATGATAATACGATAAAAGTAATAATGTAAAGATAAAAGTAATAGTGTAAGATGTCCCGAAATCGAAGGAGCCGAGTGTCAATTAAATAACAGTTAAAATGTCAAAATGTTAAATAAAGACAGACAAACTAACTACAAAACAAAGAATCCTGTATGGATATGTCCAACACGATCTCCGTTATATGTCAGAATTTCGTTAGAAATATACACATTGATGAGATGAATGAGATGAATGAATGAGTGAATGAATGAGTGGGTGAAAGAATGAATGAAAAATGAATGACTGAATGAATAGATGAAGGGAATAATGAGTGGATGAGTGAATAAATGGATAAATGAATGAGTGAAAGACTAAGCAATGAATCATAAATGTATGGTAATTACGGAACCGTAATGCTGGCGCATTGTCGTCGTCTCACTCGGCTCCGTCATCCCCGTCCGAGGTGGAAGAGTTTCCAGCTCTCTCGCGCCTTCTCTCCTCCTCCTCCTTGTCGCGCAATGCCTCCTCCACAAACGCTGAGAAGACCTTCCAATTTTCCCTGGACTCCAGTATGACCTCCGCAACATCCCCCAAAGTAAAGTCTCGAGGGAGCTTCAGCTGGCGTTTCATTAACACCCTCTGCTAGTCCCAGAGGGGGCACTCTCTCAGCACGTGATAGACTCCATCCTCGTCGCCGCAAAAGTCGCAAGAGGCATCGATTCGCTTGCCTATCCTCAAGAGGAAATCAGCGAAGCATCCGTGACCCGAGAAGACTTGGGTCAGATGAAAAGTCATACTTCCTATGCCCGGTTCGCGATCCATCCAGGCTTCCAAATGAGGAACAAGAGCCATCTTGGTCCACTCTCCTGGTGCGTTGGGTTTCTCCAGAATATCTCTCCACTCCATCAGCGTTCTATGAGTTTCCGATTCCTTAATTTCATTTAGCACTTCCCGACAAAAATTACCTTCCTCCCTGGCGGATTTAACTCGTTCGTATGTCCTCATACGGGATTTAGCCAGAAGATCGAACGGAGGAGTTCTAGCTAACATAAGTGCCGCGTTGCGTGAAACGGAGTGATACGCGAAAGTAGTGCACTGCGCGACCGTGCGCTGTAAACTGTTCAGTGCCGGCAACATCTTGCTCCTCGCGATTATATCGCCCCAAACCGGCGCGCCGTAAAGTACAACGGACATCACCACGTTCAAGTAGAGGCGACGACGTCGCTCATCCGGCCCCAGGGGGGGGGGCGGAACCTACTGCGTCCACGCATATACTTTACAACGCGAAGCGAGGTGCACCCTACAATTCTTGTGTGGATTGGAAAGTGTATGCGTGGACGCAGTGGGTTCCGCCCCCCCTACGGGGGGCTCCACTTCCGGAAGATATAACCTAACCCAAACCTATTTCTGATTTAAAACTAAAATTTGGTTTGGGTTAGGTTATATCTTCCGGAAGTATAGCCCCTCCGCAGGGGGGGGCGGAACACATTGCGTCCACGCATATACTTTACAACGCAAAGCGAGGTGTACCTTACAATTGTTGTGTGGATTGGAAAGTGTATGCGTGAATGCAGTGGGTTCCGCCCCCCCTACGGGGGGGCTCCACTTCCGGAAGATATAACCTAACCCAAACCTATTTCTGATTTAAAACTAAAATTTGGTTTGGGTTAAGCTCTCTCTGTCCACTGAAGCAACACACACACACGCACGCACGCACGCACGCACACACACACACGCACGCGCACACACACACACACCGAAGGGGCGTGCGGGGGGCCTTCGGCCTTCGGCCCCCCACCCGCACCCCACCTCGATGGGTGGAACTCGTTTCGCGTGGAATGTTGCAAACTCATGTGAATTATTTTTTATTTTTCTTTTTTTAGCTTGTATCTCCGAAACTATTTGAGTCCGACCCATATATATATGAAATTACTCGGGAAGACCTTCCCTACAACATATTTAAAAATAAACCAAATCGGAGAGGAGGCCCCCTTTATGCATAATTACCTTACTTTCTAATCTAAAAATTAACAAAAAATTTCAATATCTTTTTTATGAAAGAGGAAGTTGAAAACTCATTTGTATAAATGTGTTTATCTAAAATTATTGAAAACTATGCAATTATTATTTGGATTATAAATAACGTGATTAATTTAATATTATTTTAGGCGCAGAAGACGGAGGGCATATTTTATAAATTGACAAATCTTATCTATTTCGCTAAAACACGCGAAGAGGTGAGATAAATGATTTTATAACACAATTCTATATAACTTGTATAAACTATTTCTCGATAATATAATTATTTTGATATATAATGCAGATTTGCCAGTTTCTTTTGCAAATATCACTTCTGTTAAAATTCAGCGGCATGGATCTATTTTACTTTGGCAATAAATTTTTTTATAAGGTTAGCTTTTAATATTATTTGTATTTGTAAAAACAAAATGTTATTGTAATATAAAAATTTGACATTAACAGGAAAATTTTATAAGTAATATGTTTACTTACAGTTCTTCGTTTTTATTTCTTTTTATTTATTAAAAGTAATGAACAGAGGTGTATGTAGTGGAGAATGGCACGAGAGCTCAGACACATCCGTAGCAATCATCTATCCGTAGCAGAGGCACTGACGTATCTGTATTAGTGATGTAACGAATATTCATATTCGCATTTGCATTCGCGAATATTCGCTGATTTCAAAGTATTCGCATTCGCATTCGTATTCGCAGAAAATATGCAAATGTTTTGCGAATATTATTTTAGTAAAAGTTGGTCTCTTTAGAGGAAAAAATATATAAAATATTGTAAAAAAACTAGACAATTCAATAACACAGGTCTACAAATTAAAGGGTATTTAATATCACATGAAATTTTATATTGATTTCCGAAGGAATTTGGTGCGCTGAATTCAAATCTGGCCTCAGAATGGCGTCATCACGTCAGGATTTTGAGATATTCTAACCTAAAAGTGCAAAAATGGCTGTTTTAGGGCATTATTGGAGTTCACTCCTGATTGCAGAGAATTTTACCGACAAAAACTAAACAAAGTACCGTAAAGTACAAGTCTTGCCCTTTAATTTCCATTTTGAAACATCCAAATAGGATTTTTTTTTACCGAAATACAGCAGATTTAAGTTTTTACTGTATACAGAAAATCAAATAAAGCGATGATGTTGGTTCATTTGAAATACCTTAACCCTTTTGGTTTTGAGCAATTCTGGAAAAAAGAGTTTGTAGTTCAAAGGGTCCCGAGGGTCGCTGCTTACGAATCTGGACTCAGATTTCCAAAATTCAAGATGGCGGATCCAATATGGCGGACGTAGATCCCAAAAATTTTAAATTGGAAAATAAAAAAAATACTTTGGTACTCTGCGTTAACTTTCTGCGTTTCAAATCTAAAAGGTTTCTTGCGATTTTTCGTTAGAATGCGTTGTTTCTGAGTAAAAAATTTCAGAAGATTGCAATTTGTGTGCGCAATTGACTGGATGGATCACATTCCAGCAGTACTTTTCAGGATAGTTGGTGGGTCATTGCATATTCGGTTGACATTCTAAGGGATACCATTCCAACAGTCCTTCTCAGGATAGTTGGTGGGTCATTCCATTAGCGGTTGGCATTCTAAGAAATTTCTTTTCAACAGTCCTTTTCAGGATAATTGTTGGGTCATTCCATTAGCGGTTGGCATTCTAAGAAATTTATTTCCAACAGTCCTTTTCAGGATAGTTGGTGGGTCATTTCATTCGTGGTTGGCAGCTCTAAGGGATTACTTTCCAACAGTCCTTTTCAGGATAGTTGGTGAGTTATTATATTTGCAGTCGGTAATTTTAAGAGGGCATTTCAATTATTAAAATTCAGGTAGTTAAATATTTATTTCTTTCTTTCTTTAAGAATTTTCGAAGTTTGAGTGCGTATCTTGATATATTGATCTGATTAACAATAATGTCGAAAAGAAGTTGTGTTAATGATCCTAACGTGTTTTGCTATGTTTGCGGCAAGTACGCTATAGCAAAACAAAGACGCAACATCACAGATTTGTTCAAGGTAGCTTATCAAAAGTACTTCGATTTTCCTATCATAAATCAAGATAAACTATGGGTACCTCATAAGGTTTGTGTATCGTGTTATTCGATTTTATTACATTGGAAAAAAGATGATGGTAACTCGCAAATGCTGCCGTTTAGTTTACCCATGGTTTGGCGTGAACCAGTGACTCACGAAGACTGCTATTTTTGTCTATGCAATGTGGAAGGATTTAATAGTACGAATAAACATTCTATTTCTTACCCTGAAGTTACCTCGGTCACAAAACCAGTTGCCCAAAAACCTTCGGATAGGGTTCCGATCTTACGGGAAAATCTGGAGCTATCGGAAGACGAAAACGTAGGGAATGATAGTACTCAATCGGATGATAGTATTGATTTTGATAAGGCAGAAGCTCCTCAATTGTTCACGCAAGCTCAGCTAAACGATTTAGTAAGAGATTTGATGCTGCCTAAAAGTCGATCAGAATTGCTAGGGTCTAGGTTACAAGAGATGAATCTGTTGGCTCCGGGGACATCTTTTGCTTGGTACAGAGACAGAGAGAAAGATTACATTCCATTCTTTGCTGAAGATGATGCTTATTGTACGGATATACATGGTTTGATGGCAAAATTGGGTTTATCATATGATCCTAGTCAATGGCGTCTTTTCATCGACTCCTCCAAGAGGAGCCTTAAGGCGGTTCTTTTACACAATGGCAATGAATACGCTTCCATCCCCATTGCCCACTCAGTATACCTAAAGGAATCCTACGAGAATATGAAAAAGGTTCTTCGAAAAATCAAATATGATGAACATAAATGGTTCATATACGGTGACTTGAAGATAACAACTATACTTCTTGGGCAACAGTTAGGATACACAAAAAATCCGTGTTACATTTGTTTGTGGGATAGTAGGGCTAGGAAAGAACATTGGAATAAAAAAAGTTGGCCTCTGCGTAAGTCTCTCAAGCCAGGATCATTCAATGTTCTTCAGAAACCTCTGGTTGATCCTAAGAAAATACTTCTGCCTCTCTTACACATCAAATTAGGACTCATGAAGCAATTTGCTAAAGCACTTGACAAGAATGGAAAATGTTTTCAATCTCTCCTTAAGATATTTCCATCCTTATCTGATGCAAAAATAAAAGAAGGAGTCTTCAATGGACCGGATATAAGAAAAGTTATGAAGTCTACGGAATTTGAAAATACGATGACAAAATATGAAAAAGCGGCATGGGTGGACTTTAAAAATGTTGTCAAAGAATTTTTAGGGAATAAGAAGGACGAAAATTACGAGGCAGTTGTCGAGAAAATGCTCGAAAGTTTGGAAAAGCTAGGTTGTAACATGAGTTTGAAAGTCCACTTCCTTCATTCTCATTTAAAATCATTCCCTGAGAATCTTGGAGACATGAGTGAAGAGCAAGGAGAAAGATTCCATCAGGACATAAAAGAGATGGAACGTAGGTACCAAGGTCGGTGGAATGTCACTATGTTGGCCGACTACTGCTGGAATCTTAAGCGTGATGAAGTGGGAGTTAGCCATAAAAGAAAGTCTGACATTAGAAGCCTGGAACAAAAGAGAAAAAGGTTTCATAAATCAAAAGATTGAAACTAAAATTTCTCGACTATGTACTGATGCAGATAAAACTATGGAAATAAAAAAACAAAATTATAAATATGGCGGACGTCGATTCAAAAATATAATTGCGCACACAAATTGCAATCTTCTGAAATTTTTTACTCGGAAACAACGCAAATAACACAAACCGAAAAATCACAAGAGACCTTTTATATTTGAAATTTTACGCAGAGTGCGGCAATATTTTTTTAATTTTCTAATTTTAAATTTTCTGGATCTACGTCCGCCATATTGGATCCGCCATCTTGAATTTTGGAAATCTGAGTCCAGATTCGTGAGCAGCGAAAGGGTCCCCCTCGGGACCCTTTTAACTACATTCTTTTTTCCAGAATTGCTCAAAACCAAAAGAGTTAAGGTATTTCAAATGAACCAACATCATCGCTTTATTTGATTTTTTGTATGCAGTAAAAACTTAAATCTGCTGTATCTCGGTGAAAAAAAATCCTATTTGGATGTTTCAAAATGGAAATTAAAGGGCAAGACTTGTACTTTACGGTACTTTGTTTAGTTTTTGTCGGTAAAATTCTCTGCAACCAGGAGTGAACTCCAATAATGCCCTAAAACAGCCATTTTTGCACTTTTAGGTTAGAATATCTCAAAATCCTGACGTGATGGCGCCATTCTGAAGCCAGATTTGAATTCAGCGCACCGAATTCCTTCGGGTAAACCTCTTACTTCTTTTGTGATAAAAACCTTGTAAACCTGTGTAATTTTCCTTTATTAAGTTGGCCAGCCTTAATGATTTACAATGTGAATGTATTAATAATTTGTTAACCAAAAACCAAAAACATGAGTATTTTACTTACAACTACACAAATTGACGTAGATCTTATTTGGCTAGGATAGGAACTAAACAATTCAGCAGTCTTCTTGAGTTTAAATTATTCAATATTGTTTTTTATACTCACAGTATTTCATATTTATCTCTGAATAACAAATAAACAAAGTCTTTAAACAATTTTCATGAAACTCCATAATAAAATAGACAAAAACAAAATTATCTTATTTCTCCTACTCTCTGATTAAAATAATGAAATAAATGACATACTCATATTTTTCTACTAATATTTAAGTCAGAAGAAAGAATAAACCGACATTTCAATATTTAGCTTTTGATAGATAACTAAAAGATAAAGTCTGATCATTTTACAGAACTTTGTAATAACACACAAAAATTATAATATTTTCTTTTTTCTTCTTTGATTAAAATTATTACTATTAATGGAATAAATTATCTAAATTTTTGTACTGATACTCAAGTCACAAGCACGTTTATATAGGTTAATTTTTGGAATTGACTTTTACTGACATTCCAATAAACTGTAATAAAAAAATTAATAATTAAATTCAAGTAACAGCATATTAAATTAAAAAAAAAGAAGTTTTGACGCTTTTTCTCCATCCAATCTGTTACGTTGAGGCGTGTAAAGTAGACCGGCCCCACTGAAAAATCGCTCACTAGGGACGCTAGTGGGTGGAACGCATAACAATTGTCTTGCTATATCGGATAAAAATTCATATTTTTTTTTATTAGTCTTCCACCACAGTAGTGGATTTACATCACTGTCTATGCGTTTTTCTGATAAATAATCCGCGATATATTTTTTTAACAAAACTTCTTCAGAATGATTGCTTTCGTTGGTAATTTGTTCGTCTTCAGTATCGCTTGAATCCATTAGTAAAGCCATTGACTCTTTTAAAGATGTGCATTTTCTTAGATTTTCCGTACTTGTAGATGGTTGGGGTTCTTTGTTACTTACTTTTTTACGTTTAACGATAGGTTCCTGAACTGAATTCATGTAAAACTCCCTTTCTTTGTACATGTCAAGAATATTTTTTATAACATGATCTTTAACGTAAGCGTAATTTGCAAAAAATTTTGATTTATATCGCGGATCCAATAAAGTTGCTGTTGTGAATAAAACATCATTTTCCAAATGAGAAAATCTATGTACCAATTATTGTTTTAAAACACATATTTTTGCCAATTTCTCGATCTGTTTCCTCTAGACTGTCAATTATTTTTTTCAAAAAAGATATTAATGGAATCACAGACGAAATCGAAACATTAGCACTACTGAGCTCCCTTGTCATCTCCTCGAATGGTTTTAATAAATTAATCAGTTTTTCTAGAACAACCCAATCATGAGATGTAAGCTGAGGGATCTTATGGTTAGAAGATGCGTAATAATGAGTCTTTAGTTAGCAAAATTCTCTGTATCATATAGAACGTGCTATTCCATCTTGTAGAACAAAACCTGTAATACATGGAGCTTTGGCTGGTCAAGTTTTTCTTGCAATGCTCTTAATTCATCCTGAGCGGTGTTTGAATGATGAAAATGCGTCGCTTTCTTTTTGCATTTTTTTATTAAGTTGACTATTGTCTCCTGTGCGTTTATTCCATCTTTAACTATAAGTTGTATTTGGTGGACTGTGCAATTTATATCTTTTACATGTAATAAAGACATACTCTTTTTCATATTCGAACCCGAATCTCTAATTACGCAAAGAACTTTCTCCATAGGTATACCCCAGAAAGATAACATTTTCTCAATTTTCGCGGTTATATTTTCGCCCGTGTGGCGACCATCATTGAACACCTCTGCTTTTAAAATTATCAATTTTCTTTCATAATCGCGTGTGATTCCGTGACAGGTCAAACTTAATAAGGACACCCCAGAAGAAGAATCCGACCATAAGTCTGTTGTAAATGACATCTTCTCGAATTGTTTTAGTAGTTTTTTTACCTTCTCTTCTACTCTCGAATATATTTTATCACACAAAAATGTTGTAAAATATTGACGTGTCTTGAGGTTATACGGAGGACAAAGCTGTATCAATCTACCAAATCCTAAACTTTCGACGAAATTGAAAGGTAAATCTTCCAATGCGATCATTTCGCTGACCAATTGATCAATTTGAAGAGACTTCGAGTTCTTGTTATTTCATTTTTTGGTCCTTTCTATGCACTCGACAATAGAACTTTGTTTAAGTTCAATCTTTCTCAACGTCTGATGGGGTGATAAATTAGACAAAATAGTAAGTTCTTCTCGTTTTTTATTTTCGATCTTTTCTAGATTGCTAAACTCGTCTTTGTGTATTGATTTTACATGATTTTGCATTGCGCTAGTTGTACGCCCTTTACGCGAGATTAATTTGTTGCAAATTTTACATTTCGCGTGATCAGTATCAGAGAGTAGAAAATAAGTCCAAATTGGACTTGAATTACTTTTGCTCATTTTCGATTATGTATCCTGAAAGTTAAGTAAATAAATACATGAAATAAATTACTTTGAGGTAAATATAAAATATATATTATTATAACATATATACAATTTCCTCTTTGAGGTACGGAACCCTAAAAATACTTTTTCATAATGTGTAAAAATAAATCGTGAAACGATCCCTGCGCCATTTACGAGTGTATTAGTGTATTACACTATCCACACCGCACAAAACACTCATAATTATTATTTAAATATCCACGTAAAAAGAAATACAAAAAATCTATATTTAACAACCTTTAATGGTTTATTACCTAATAAATTAATAACAATTATAAGAACTTACCTATAAACACTTTAGGCACTATACGTAAATAAATAATAGTACACAAACAGAAATAAAACTCGTAAAGACTAAAAACATGTGCCACTCGCGGGCACTCTAAATAAACTAAATAAGAATGAACGCGAAATGACACGACGGTAAACAAAGTCACGCCCCCCGTGTCGCCCGCGCGTCCCTCGAATCTTACGCGCGGGCCAACCGGCTACAGCTAGCACCGACAGGTTCGTGCAAGTCAATATTCGCATTCGCATTCGCGAATGTCGGCAACAAATATTCGCATTCGCATTCGCGAATATCCAAAATCGCACATTCGTTACATCACTAATCTGTATAGGGTATTTGCATATTTTTCAGCCTAACAAATAATGGTTAGAAAATTATATTTGCGGATTAGAAAAAAGGTGCAAGTGACTTAATCAGGAATCGAATCTTTCACTTTTCGGACAACTGCTCCTATCATTGAGCTCTTATCTCTGAGCTATTCGGACTTCACACATCTTAGTTATATGTATAAATAATAGCTATTATATCCATATAATAAATGTATCGACATTAATTAATAAAAGCATATAATAATATGCTTGTCTTAAATAAAATCTTTTTTAATATTAGACAGATAACACTCTGTTTAATTTATCATGTAAATCATGTAACATATGTAATCCGAATAACATAAAATTCAACTATTATCCGAATATTAAAATTATCTATTGATTATAAAAATATAAGCTTTAATGTTTTTCTCCTTGTTTGTTAAAAAATTACATAATTTTTACCTGCCATACAATTTTAATATTAAATATTAGTAACAATTGTCATTGAGATAAAAACTATTTGGCAATTATTGGCGCTAATATTGTTTATTGTCCAAAAACATCAATCAATTATGTATGTTTTGTGACGTTGCCGTCCCGACGCGCATCCACCGCACCCTTTTATACCGCGTGGCGAAAGTCGAGCGGTCGCGCCAGGCTCAAAAACTGAGATCTGTACCGAAATCTCCGGAGAAGCGAAAAATTAATTATGAGGAATTAGTTTTAATTTAGTTGTACGTTTTATTTTTTTTCGACGAGGGGAGCCTCAGCGAGCATCCTGGCCAGCGGCCTTGACAACAGCAAGGAAATCAGTCTAACGATGGAAAATCACCAGAATTCGAGGACGAGTCCGCTTCGACGATTCTTCGGCATAATAATTATTTGGCAATCCGGGAGAAGGTCACGTCGGTCGAGAATATTTGTTTGGAAGCGAACACCAGCACAGGACGTCGGGAAGTAAGCGGACCCTCGCGGGACAAGGCCGCCTCGAGGAGCGGGCGGCGAAGGCGCCCTAAAGAAAAATGCGAAATTGTTCGCGGAGCCGGCCCGACCCGCCGACTTCCAACTGCGGACGGCGATACACCCTGCCGTAGGAATGTATTTTGCGGCACGCCGAAAAGGCGAAAAAGTCTGTCGAAAGGATTCGGCAGATAAGGGCCGGGGGCGCGTAGGCCCCGCGGTACAGCGTTATGTTCGTCGCGCGGCGGCGATAAGCGGCGCGCGTACGTGATTGGTCGCGCGATTACGCATCCCGGGCGCGCAGCTAGGAGTTGGCCCCGGATTATCGACCCTGGATCATGCGATCCTTACAGGTTAGACTGGCGCGAGCGCTTGACGGGACAAGTGTGTCGGAACTGAGGGTTAATTAACGTTGTCGCGGATCTTGGAAGCTGTCGGACGTTGACTTCACGGAGGCCCCCAAGGATCGAGGAGCAACCGGACCGGTGAGGCTATCCCGTCGTGAGTCTGTGTGAGCCGCGTACAGTGTGTCCGAGTCGCGTCGTTCTAACGTCGTCACGAATTTCGTGTTAGTGATTTCGCGAGGGCCAAGCCCGTATATTAGCGATAATTAACATTCCAAATTTAGTATATGCGACCGACGTTAAGCGGCGAGGGCTCAGGGATAATTGTCGCGACGACTAAATGTTAAGCTTTTCGTCTTTCCGGGGCTCGGGATAACGCGAATCGTTGCGGTGTTTATTCTGCGCTTAACGATAAAGCGACGGTAAAGTCACGATTTTCGCGCTCGGTGTTTGTTCGTTTATCGCGCAGAATTGATGAAATCGGCGAAATGGTTGTTGTCGACCCGCGCACGGAGAAAACTACGTCATTGTAATTTCGCGTCGTTAGTGAATTGTCGTGGCAAAGTCAACGCGCGCCTACGCGTTCCGGTTATTATTTAGCGTATCGTCTCTGTGTGAATGTAATACTTTTCTGTAATCCGGCCAGAATATCCCGACGGCATTGTGAAGATTATACTGTACGCGTTTGTCGGTATCGTATGTCAGTAGGGGAATAGTGCGGGTTCTAACCCAGGTCCTCTGAGGGGGGGTGAGGGGCAGGGGGTATCCGCGGGCGCGGGGGAATGACGTCACGGGGGAGGGGGGACTATGGGCGTGGGGAAAGACGTTGGGGGGGGATCAGTTGACGCGGTAAATGACGTCGAGGAGGAGGGGATGGGATCTATGGCCGCGGGGAATGATGTCACTGGGGGGTGTTAGACCGCGTTGCATCCGAGGGGTCCGCGGAAAGAGGGAAAGGCGTTAGACCGCGTATGGTAGACAAGGGGTCCGCGGGGAAGAGGGAGAGGGATAACAGTGAGCTGTAGGACTGTGACGGATCTTGAGGGGTCCGTGGAGAGAGGGAAGGTGTAAGACCGCAAAGGAGATATGAATAAAGGAAAAAGAGAGAGATAAATAGATAATATAAATATATTTAAACTTTTAATTATTTAGTTTATATATAAATTATGTTGATTAGTTTAATTAATAATAGAGAATACGTTTAATATTATAGAGAAACAATTTAGGAAATTAATATTTGTGTGAGAGAGGTAACACGAGGCGTCTACGAGAGATAACACGAGGTTGCGTGTTCTCGAGAGAGCGGCGTTCGCGTGAGAGACCGATAGCGCGAGAGAGAGCGGCTTTAGCGTGAGAGAGAGAGATATATAATGAGCGGCGTATTCAAGAAAAAAGGAGAAGAGAGACGTATTTTATTTTATTTTTTTTCTTTTTTAATGTTTTTTCTTTTCATTTATTTTCGGTTTTTTATTTTTCTATTTTTTTCTATTTTTATTTATTGTTTTTTTCATGTTTTTTCTTTTATCTTAAAGAGCTAAGGTAAGGAGATGAGATATTTAGCTTTAGCGTGAGAGAGATACCATGGGAAAAGGAGGAGAGAGGATGAATACAATTAAACAGTTTTTACATATTATAATAATTATTTATTCAATAAATGTGTGTGTGTGTGTGTGTGCGTGTGTTATACAAATGTGTGTGTGTATGTGTCTTAAAAAATAATATGAATATAAAACATTAAAATGTGCAAAATATAAAATATAATATATAAAATATATAAAAATATAAAATGTATTTAAAAATAATAAGAAATATAAAATATAAAGAGCTACCAATAATAATATAAAATATAACTGTATAATAAAATATATAATCTAAGGTGTCGAGGGGGGGGGGGAGGAGAAGCCTCTTTCTGTTGAGGGGGAGGAGCATCCTTCTGTTGAGGGGGAGGAGCTTCTTTCTGCTGAAACAAAAACAACAAACAAATTTATGAGTATTTTTAAGTTATAACACACTAATTTTATATACATTTGAAAGAATGCTCACCATTATTCCGCGGATGCTGCAGTTAACCGGGAACGAGCTGTTGTTTAGAACCTCGATTGTGTTCTGTTCCATAAAACTTCTGAGCCCACCAGAATAATATGTCGAATGGAGCACTATCAAAATTTCCAAAGAGACCACCTTCTAGTTCTTTCGTCATTGATTTCGTCAAACCGATCTTTCGACCGCGTATTGCTTGCACGATGAAATTTACTGGAGTGTTTGTTGATAGCACTGGAACACACACACCTGCACGTATGAGACGTTTAAATACCCAATGTCTTAAATAATTGAGATGTTCGATTCGAGCCTCCAACCCCTCTTTAGTCAACTTCCAAGGTCCTTGTGGATCGGGAATTTTGTTTTCCAACAACGAAACACAATAATCATAGTCCATCACCCAATAAGTATAGTCCTCTCTCACTACATGAGCGGATCGAAGCCACAGAAAATTCTCCAAGTCCATAGTTTTTCTATCCATTTTTCAGTCTATGACATTCGTACAGATAAAAAGTTTATGGTATACAAATTGGACACATATTGCACGGCATTATCTGATGCAATGGAAATTTACACTCACTGCAAAACTGTCCGAGAATTAAACTGTAACACGCCGTTTCATGTATTCGCACCGCACTAAAATTTGGATATAGTTCTCCAATACGAATAAAACACGCAGTACAAAACTTGTAGTCTCCAGTTTTATAATAAAAATATATACTGCACATTTTCTTTATTTCATTCACAGAAATAATGTCAGCCTGGTCTAACACGCGATGAGTTTCTTCCACATATTCGTTATCGGAATCGCTATTATAGTCCGAATCCTCTAACGCCTCAAGTATGTTGTCCCATTCTTCATCAGAATCAGCGATCACCATAACTTCATGATCCAGCACATCTTCATCGTCCGAATGTTCAATCACCATAACATCATCATCCGAATCCTCAATCACTATAATATCTTCATCTTCTTCCATAGTTGTACACAAACAGTAAACAGTAAGCTTTTACACTCTTCGCACGAACGTATACGATTTGAGAAGAACGTAGACTGTATAATGTTGCACACTCTCCTCTCGATTATATATTTTAATTCTACATCTCTTGTCTCCTTCTAACTGGAGTATCATCTAACTCATCATTTTTCTACATCTCAAGCAGGAGACTAAAGTTTTGCTGATTATGCACATGCATATTATACAATTTTATATTCATGAAGAACGAGGAAATAATTAATAAAATTCACAATTTAAATTTGTAAAAATAATTTATTTATTACAAGAATCGTGAAGAATATCATTTACAGCATTTGATAATAATTCACAATCTATGAGTGATTCGCTGTCAAACACATCACTTTCGCGTATCACTTTTGCAGCATTACATACATCTGTAATGTTATTATGTTATAAAATAGTTGCAAATTTTTTAAACTTTTCATTAACACAATACATATTTTCGGATAGCCATAAATACATATGACGTATACAATTTTCAAAATCGAATAAATGTAGTAAAGTCGATGGTTTCATATACAAAGAATTATTAGATAATGTCATTTTTATAATTTTTGAGTTAAACATTTTAATCACTTCAAATGCAATATCTTGAATCCATAATGGAGTTTCAGCCGATTGTAATCGTTCAATGTCAGCTCGTTTCTGCATTAACGATTTCCACATATCAAAAGGCAACACTATTTGATTGCCTCGATTATCACCAAGTACTAATTCCACATATGATACAGTTCCGACGCTGATTCCAATTTCTAAATATTTATACGATGTAGGAGTTAAGGCATATCTTCTTCCAAGTATACGAACAGGACGACGATTCTCGGATGCTATAAAAAATATTTTTAATAAATTATAAGGAAAATATAAATACTTTAATAAATTATAAGGAAAATATAAAAATTTAAAAATTATATGGAATATACTCGTACAATGCTTTATCAAAACTTACTTGTTAGATTTCTTCGAGGAAATTGTACCATCCTGAATCGAAATGTAGTAATTCATGCTGCTTCCTTCAGTGGAGTACATATTAACCTTTCAAACAAGCGGCTGATACAAAACTAAATTATACTGCGCAAAACAATTAGGGGATCAGTTTAAAACTTGCAAATTTTGACCGATTTTTAAGAAGCCGTATCTCAGCTTAGGAGCATCGTAAGACAATGTTTTTTTTTATGTTTTAACGGGTAAAACCTCAACTTTAAGATGGGCACGGTGTCATTACTCACCTCATCGAACTTTTTTTTGTTACGACCAAAATCAGACCGCGAAAAAAATTTTGAAAATTGTATGACTTTGTAGCCGTCCATGGGAAAAGTAGAGATGGGGCCAGAAATGCCACCACATATGCTTTGAAGTGGGAATCTTCTCCTTTAAAATGGCGCAAGAAAAATGTCTGTAGCATATCTAGAAACTGAGATATCGAATTTCAAAGTCACCCCTGCATTTTGTAAGATTTTGAGTAATACCGTCGGCATTAGCGTTACCCAATGTGCACCACGGGGAGGTTGCGCGATCGGAATTTGCACATCATGTGGCCCTGAAAAGGGCCGTTATGTTAACGCGCACGTTAATTTTATGTTGATTTTCGCTGAGATGTCTAATTTTCCTGTAAACTGTGGTTCTCGTTTTAAACTTTACAAGCTTGCGCCAGACACGAAAAAGATGACGATAAGTGAACTTTTTTACATTGTTTGGGCTCGTTGCAGAGTCGTGCTATGACGTCGACAAAGATGACAATGTAATAGTGAACTTTTACACTACCAAACCTGTGTTGTCAAACAGTTTACAATGTCTCTGACGTGGAGACAACATGATGTGCAAATTCCGATCGCGCAATCTCCCCGTGGTGCACATTGGGTAACGCTAATGCCGACGGTATTACTCAAAATCTTACAAAATGCAGGGGTGACTTTGAAATTCGATATCTCAGCTTCTAGATATGCTACAGACATTTTTCTTGCGCCATTTTAAAGGGGAAGATTCCCACTTCAAAGCATATGTGGTGGCATTTCTGGCCCCATCTCTACTTTTCCCATGGACGGCTACAAAGTCATACAATTTTCAGAATTTTTTTCGCGGTCTGATTTTGGTCGTAACAAATAAAAAGTTCGATGAGACGAGTAATGACACTGTGCCCATCTTAAAGTTGAGGTTTTACCCGTTAAAACATGAAAAAAAACATTGTCCTACGATGCTCCTAAGCTGAGATACGGCTTCTTAAAAATCGGTCAAAATTTGCAAGTTTTAAAGTGATCCCCTAATTGTTTTGCGCAGTGTATTTTATATTGCATAAAATGCTCCAATGTTGCAAGTTGCAATGTGGAGGGGATTATTGCTGATGTATTATTTAAGCGCCTCCGATGTACGACTACTATTCGTGGAGGGAATTATTGTTGATGTGTTATATTCAAGCGCCGATGTACGGCTGCTATTTGTGATGAAATCATATCAGAATGTTCGATCAAAAATGTATGTGTCAAACCGTGAGAAAAAGAATTAGCCAAAAAAGTAACGTAATCTAAATTTTTCACGCGCCTATGTACGGCTGCATGTAATTTTAAACTTTTGACTTTTGAGATGATATTGTCTAAAAAAGTGCGTGGCCAAAAGACGAAACGCCAAGATTAAAAATTGCGCTAATAGTACAGCTGCATGTAATTTTAAACTTTTGACTTTGAGATGTCAGTCTATAAAATTTAAGCAAAAATGTGATGTAATCTAAATTTTTCACGCGCCAATGTACGGCTGCGTGTAATGTGAAACTTTTGACTTTGAGATAACATTGTCTGAAAACATGTGAAAAAAAAATATGAAACATCAAATATGCGCTAACAGTACAGCTGCATGTAATTTTAAACTTTTGACTTTGAGATGGTATTATCTCTAAAATGCAAGAATCAATCTGATGAAAACGTACGACAAACCGCGAAATAAAGATTTAGCTGAAATGTGATACGAGACGCTTCAGTACAAGAGATATATAATCATGTTAAAGAGACACACTATGTCAGTATTTTCATCCGAGGTTCTGAGATAACAGTCATCAAGATCTTGTTAGTTTTGGAAATATGGAGGAACAAAATTTGTGTGAGCAAGCAGCTCTAGTGAATTCGGTAGAAGAGTACGTTGAGTGGGAGGCACAATGCGATGTATGTATCGAATCGCTGGAAGATCAAAGTCGAATCAAACGTCCACGATTATCGATTGGAAATTGACAATCACTGGTTGCCCGAATCGCACGACTCGAAGGTCTGAAAAATTTGCTACGCAGACGCTTCGTACATGCAGGTGCCGGGTGCAGTGCGCGAGAAGGATTCATTTGGCGTGAAATTGATACAGCGTTTGAGAACCGCATATTGACTGGTGCGGTCATCAATCACAACCACATCGAACCTCGTCAATTTCTCGAGGATGCTAGCGGTATCGTGCTCGAGAACGTGCGAAAAGTTATGGAAAGACACATTAATGTGAAAGTTAATACAGTATTTAACGGTGAGTTTGTGACGGGTGATAAACGTGCAAATAAATCAATCAATACGCGAAACTATGAACTCTTTCAGACATCTGATTTACACGAGTGGTACGAGCTACGCGTTGTCGAGCCCACTCTAGCATCACTAGAAGAATTTCAAAAACGTGATAGAGATCGGGCACTGTCGCGGATACTCGATTTGATTGTAAATATAAACAAATATAATCCAATGCATGCAGGATGCTATATTAAATTACCGCGGGAAATAACGATGAAACGAGCAGTGATAAACGTGCAATCCAAAGACAATGCGTGTTTTGCGTGGGCGGTGGTAGCTGCTCAATATCCAGCTGAAAGAAAGGCGGAACGGGAATCTTCGTACCCGCATTATACAAAAGTGCTGAATCTCCAGGGCATTGAGTTTCAAGTGACTGTGAATCAAATTAAAAAGTTTGAACATGCGAACAACATTTCAATCAATGTATACACATTGATACTACGCAGTGAAGGGAACGGCATTGCCCCGATACGTCTCAGTGAACTGAAGAAAGACAAGCATGTCAACTTGCTGTACGTGGAAGATCCACAGGACAACAGCATTGGACATTTCGCGTGGATCAAGAATCTATCTCGACTTGTGTCATCACAATTGACCGCGGGAAAACGTAAAGCGTATATATGCGATCGGTATGTATATTTTAATAAGAATGTAATATATAAATTCTAAAAAAAAAATTTTTTTTAAAAGATAAAATTCATTATTTTTACAGATGTTTGCATTATTTCGGATCGAAAGACAAGTTACAGTCACACATGGTAGACTGTCGGGAGATGAACGACTGCGCTATCCTGTTACCGAAAGATGAAAAGTGGCTCACATTCAACAACTACTACAACAAAGAGCGGCTTCCATTCGTGGTGTATGCCGACTTGGAATGCATCTTAGCGAAGACAGATAAGGAGAAAAATTTATATCAACATCACAAAGTATTTAGCATAGCTTATTATGTACATTGCTCGTACAATAATTCATTATCCGTGTATCATTCTCGTCGTAGTGTAGATTGCGTATCATGGTTCACCAAAGAACTTAAAAATTTAGCACAAGATGTAAACACTATTTTATCAACTAATGTCCCCATGATAAATTTGACATCTGATGAGTCTGAAAAATTTCATAGCGCAACACATTGTCATATATGTGAAGAACTATTCACGCAAGATGATATACGCGTACGCGATCATTGCCACCTCACCGGGCGGTACAGTGGTCCCGCGCATTCAAAGTGTAATCTAAATTATAAAGATTCTTTTATCATTCCAATAGTATTTCACAATTTATCCGGTTACGACGCACATTTTATAATTAAAGAAATAGCTACAACGTTTAAAGGGAGAATCGATGTAATTCCGATAACCAAAGAAAAATATATATCGTTCACAAAAAATGTTAAACTTACAGCTTATAATTCCAGACATATCAATTCCAGAGATATTAACTTGCGTTTTATCGATTCGTATAAATTTCTTACAACCAGTCTCGACAAATTGACTTCATTTTTGAATAAAGATAAACTCTTAATTTTAAAATCGAAATTTCATAATTTATTAACTGAAAATTTCAATTTATTAACATGGAAAGGCGTATTTCCGTACGAATATATAGACTGTTTCGAAAGACTTCAAGATACATGTTTACCACCGCGCGAATCATTTTACAGTTCCTTAACCGGTAACACAATATCCGAGAGCGATTATGCACACGCTGAGAATGTATGGAAGCAGTTCTCCATTCGAACGCTGGGTGAATATAGCGACTTGTATTTAAAAACTGATGTCTTGTTATTAGCAGACATTTTTGAAAATTTCCGCGATAGCTGCATTAAAAGTTATGGACTCGACCCCGCGTATTACTATACTCTCCCCGGATACACGTGGGATGCCATGTTGAAGCATACAAATATTACGTTCGAATTGGTTACTGATATCGACATGGTAATGTTTATCGAACGTGGTATACGCGGTGGACTAAACCAATACTCCAACAGATATGCACATGCTAATAACAAGTACATGCAATCGTACGATCCATCGAAACCATCATCGTATCTCATGTATTTCGATGTAAATAATTTGTATGGATGGGCAATGTGTCAACCATTGCCTTATGCCGATTTTCGATAGGTCGACGATGTATCCGATTTTAACGTATCATCCATCGCGCTAGATTCACCTACAGGCTACATTCTCGAAGTAGATTTGGAATATCCACAGCATCTGCACGATATGCACGCTGACCTACCGTTTTGTCCGACACGGGAAAAACCACCCGGTAAACGACAGGACAAGCTTCTAGCAACCTTATATGATAAGAAGCGTTACGCGATACACTACCGCAACCTGCAGCAATGTATGCAACACGGTCTTCGCGTTACAAAAGTACATCGTATATTACAATTTACGCAATCTCCGTGGCTTCGTAATTATATCGAACTTAATACACAATTTAGAACACTCGCAAAAAATGATTTTGAAAAAAATGTATACAAATTAATGAATAATGCAGTATTTGGTAAAACGATGGAAAACGTGCGTAATCGTGTCGATGTAAAGCTCTTAACATATTGGGGTGGAAGGTACGGTGCAGAGGCAATGATTGCGAAACCAAATTTTCATAGCAGAAGCATATTTTCGGAAAATCTTATAGCCGTCGAATTACGCAAACTCGAGGTAAAATTTTACAAACCAATCTACGTTGGTATTTGCATACTCAACATTTCCAAAACATGTTTGTACGAGTTTCATCACGAATACATGTCACCAATGTATCGTGACAAATGTCGAGTAATGTAATAAAAATCGAATAATGACACCGACACAGACAGTCTCATTTATCACATCGAGTGTGAAAATTTGTACAAGAATATAAAGCGCAACGTTGACAAATTCGATACGAGCGATTATCCAGCAGACAATGCGTACGGTATACCGCTTGTGAATAAAAAGGTACCGGGTCTAATGAAAGATGAAAATAACGGTACAATAATGACTGAATTTGTCGGCCTTAGAGCAAAAATGTACGCGTTGCGAGTGGATGGTAAAAAGGACACAAAAAAGGTCAAAGGTGTCAAGAGTAACGTCGTCGCAAGAACGATAACTT
This sequence comes from Lasius platythorax, assembly GCA_963971435.1. Taxonomy (NCBI): domain Eukaryota; kingdom Metazoa; phylum Arthropoda; class Insecta; order Hymenoptera; family Formicidae; genus Lasius; species Lasius platythorax. Next base: position 15,475,850 of record OZ020542.1, on the reverse strand, counting down.
TCGACGATTACACGAGATGTTTGAATGAAGAGATTGAAATGACACGTCAACAATCATGCATAAGATCTAAATTACATCAACTATATACCATTCGAGAGACAAAAATTGCTCTAAGTCCATACGATGACAAGCGGTATATCGTCCCTGAAACCACTGATACATTACCATGGGGACATTATAAAATACCACTGTAAATAATAATAATAATAATAAATGTTGTGTGACTTATCCAATCCCAACCACTTCACATAAACCTCATCACTCTTTTTGCGTAGAACCGTTTCCATGAGATAAACGTCCGGATTAGCAACATGGTGTAACTCATATTCGTAGAATCCTCTAGCGATTGGAATTCCGCGCGAATCTTCTAGTACATAGGTTGCGGACTTAGTTTTCTGCACTTTGACAATTTTAAACACCTCAGTGGTCCAATTTGGCGTGTAACCTTTATCAAAGATGATCTTGAATTTGCTCACGCGTACCGAATCACCTACTTTGAATCTTGCCGGAGCTGCAATCTTTACGTTGCTGTATACCGTATTTAAAAGTTTATCAGCGATTGCGGAAGTAACATCGATAGGTTTCATACCGATGGTACGATGTTTTCGCGCATTGTACTCTGCAACGAGTCGAGGTAACGCGTCGATCCACTTGTAATTTCCATTTAGCGTAAACATATTCCACATATTGTTCTTTAAAGTACGGTTGAATCGTTCCACTATCGAGGCTTTCATGACGGAGTACGTCGAATAATGATTAATGTTATGCTTCTTCATTAGTTTCTGCACGTTTGCGTTGTAAAATTTTTTTCCTCTATCGGTTTGAAAATTTTCCGGACATCTTTTATCGTCTCGAATTATCTTTGCAATCGTTTCAGACATTTTGTTTCCACTCTTACTCTTGAGCGGTACAGCCCACGCATACTTGCTCAACACATCGATAACTGTGAGTCTGTAGTTGTGACCTTTGTTGAATCGTGCATAGGGACGCATCTCAACCACGTCCGCCTGCCACAGATCATCGTATCCGCGTACTATGACGCGTCTACGTGAAAAATTTTTTCTCGCTGGAGCATGCAATTCCTCCACGAGTTGCTGTTTTTTGGAGATGTTTTTCTTTTGTAGCATAGTTGATCGAGACATAATTCGTAATAGTCGGATAATTCATTCACGTATAGTTTTTATCTACTGTGCTGAGTCAGATGTAGTCGGCGCGCGTGTTGCATACCTAAGCATTTTCTGCATCTCATACATCATTATTCGTAGCGCTTCTATATTCGTATCGAGCGCGATTATTTTTTTCTCTAATTCTTCCTGTCGATCTTTCAAAAACTTGACACTCGTTTCCACGTACTGTTTGTTAGAGGCATCGCTATCAGCTTCCGGTTGCGCTACACGTCGTATCTTGCGCAACCTTGCGTCAAAGCCGGAGGCTGTCTGACACAGGGTGTTATCGCGCACGTAATTTCTTAGTAATCCATTCCATTGATAGTATGAATTACTCGGCGGTCCTAACGATAATCCAAATTTATTAATCGACATTTCGATATCAACAATTTCGACAGAATGACTCGTATCGTTGTCGCATAGTTAATTTATAATAATGTCAGCTTCGCGAAATTCCTCGATAATTGACAATATTTCATTGTCGTGAGCATTGTTACCTGCTTGACGTGAAGCTTCCAGCAATCGCAGACGATCTACCAATTCGTTTGGATCATTCCAATGCACGTAATCAATCTTATTATTGCTTAGCGTCATAGTACGCGGTACGTTTATACCTTTTCCAACTTAATGACCAGAGATTAATGGCGCGATTATACATTTATACTTGTGTCCCTTGTTACCTAATACTGGATTATGCATATTGTTGCCGCGTCTATGCGCATTTGTTGTCAGTAATATACTTTTGTATTTATGCAAATCATCCTCAGTGTATACTACATCGTCAGGTATTCTCTTGAAAATCAACTCATAGAGTCCTGGTGTTCCTACGTATTTTAATTCATCGATCAGTATATTATCGTTTTTATCAACATCAAAAACTTTATCATACCTTCATCATACCAAGCATCATACCTTCATTGCAAAATTTAACACCATATACATAATCCATATCGACATTTTTATCTTGACTCATAATAGTTGCCAAATTTTTGTGCAAGTGGACCGAAATGATCCCGAAATGAATTCTGACCTTCGAACGTTTGTAATACATGTTGAACTGACGCCACAAGCCTTTCAGGTGTGGTCTTATAAATTTCTTCGATAGATGGAGCCGTCTTTTCGTACAGTATTTGACTTGGTTGAACATCTTATATCGAAGTAGAGATAACATTCGATAATTGTTTCTTACGTTTTAATTTATTTGGAGTAGAAGTTATTAGTGAATCGTTCAATGATGTATTTGACCGCTTTGTTCCATGCTTTGATTCTTTTTTCTCATAAGACGTATTCATTGGCTCGAATTTTGCTTCATTAGATTCCACACCAACTGTATTCTCAACAAGTTGTTTTAGAGGTTCGGTAATTGATTTAAATTGTCTTTCCAATGCGTCGTCTTCCTCCATTTTACCAGTTTTCAAAGAGCGATATTTTTTTCGTATTGATTCGCTCGTTTTTGCAATCTCTCTCGCAATCTTCTCATGATCGTCATTGTCAACCTGCATCGTCGTCATGTTGTACTCTGACGAAAATTCTTCTTAGACGTTGTTTGATCGATGTGTCGATAGCGACTACCCACTTTACGGTATTGCAAAATCGTTAAATCCTTTTCTATATCCATTAGTCAGAGAACTGTCTTTGTCAATTACTACGAATCCATACTTGTGTTGCCAACATTTCTGACAGAATGCCCGCAAATCGTCGTAGGACATGTCGGTATTTACATGATCATTGTACACATGTTTCAAATTTGTACCATCCTGATTAAATAAAATCAATACATTTGCATTATCGCGTATAAGATGCTTGGGTATCTTGGCATACGTTTGACAAAGATAGAAACAGTCGACGCTCGAGTGTCGTCCCATTGCAAAGTACTCTCTTATCGTATCTTGCTTGTCGCACATCACGTCATCAAAGATAAAAATGGAATGCGGAAGCGCCTCGCTCGGTGGAATGACATCGCTATTATTAGAGAATGTAAAATATCCTATTTCCTCTATCGAGGACAGCAAATTTTCCAAGTATCGATATTTCGGTTGTTGAAGCGATTTTGAGTATACGTACATGTTCTCGAAATGTACACCTTGTGGGCTTTCTATCAAACTTATCAACACGTTAGTCTTACCACAATTCGAAGGACCGCAAATGATACCGCGTATAGTATTCGGTAGCATGTTTTCATGCCTGCGTATTTCTTTCTCATCCATTAGTCGTGTTTTATCGTCAAAATTTGTCACTTTGATTATCGTCGCTTGTCGAACAAATTGCATGTTGTCTCTCGCGAGTCATAAATCAGATTTTTGGAAAAATGAATCATGGGGGACCTATTTATAGAGATGCGTCGAAGCGAAATCACTCAGTCTTGAAAATGTTTCTCCTTCTGTCAGTTAACAGTAATATTCTCGAGCTTACCGCCGAGCAGTTACAGTTTATTCCCAAGATTGTTTTACTGCGAAACTTTGATGACTATGTGGAACGATTGTGGGACAAGCTTCCCGAACATATAAAGGTCGATTCGGAGATTCAACAATATCGTCATTGCACGCAACATTATAATTTGTCGTGGCAACAAACACATATCGACGATCCAACACCGTTGATAAAGAATTGTTGCGAATGTCAGCGAGAATTATAAGAGGTAGCGGCCTGTTAAATCGTGTGATAAACGCACTCCCTATCGAATTACATATTCCCGGCTATCAGTTTTGCGGACCTGGAACTCGCTTGGAAAAACGATTGGCTAGAGGTGATCGAGGCATTAATCCATTGGATGCTGCATGTCGCGAGCATGATATTGCATATTCTAGAAGCAACAACCTCGGTGAACGACACATTGCTGATAATATACTCGCTGCAAGAGCGCGTAAACGTATTACCGCGAGCACGGTCTTACATACAGGTCCCGCATCTCGGCCGAATTTCGAGTGGTGGGGGTGACTCCAGATTTGAAGGCATTTTTAACTTTTGATGTTGGCGCTTGGCGTCGCTGCTATCGAGGGATGTTGTAAAAACATAACCATAAACTGCATTCTCGCTGTGCTGGTGACATGTCATGATCGTATTGATTTACAACGATGACAAAACCGTGTTGTGTACCAAAGTGCAAAACGGGATATAAAAGCGTTAAATTGAAGTGTTCAGTTTTCAAAGCGCCAACGAATGTAGAACGTCGCAAAAAGTGGCAAGCGGCGATTCCCGGTATAAAGCAATTGAGCTCATCGCAATATGTCTGTGAGACACATTTTGATAAACAATACATCCACAGAAAGTATGTGAAGCAAGACGCGAGTGGTAAAATTATCGCAGAGGTAAGTTTTTGTTTACTTAATTCATTTGACACTGCTAATTGCATTTTCGTTTCTGCCTTTATCAAATGTGACACTATTATATTCTCTTTTAAAATTGAATTTCTGGACTTTTTCAGAATATTTTATCTTTATTCTTGTTTTCTTGTTAAAGGTCTCATTCATACATCCTCGTCTGCACGAATCCGCTATTCCAAGCATATTTGATAGTATGAGGAAACTCAAATAGTGGCGGAGACAAAGGATAAACCAGACAACAACAGAATCGCAACACATTTTTCGATTTCTGCAAAAAGTTATACTGCACTGCTGTTGCACTGTATTGTTATGTTCTGTTTTGATTGATTAAAATTTACTTATTGCACTTTCATTATAGATACCTCAAACGAGCAGTCTTCGGTTTTAAATAATATTGTTCCTATTGATTCCATGGGAATTTGTTTAGATGATACAGAGATAAGTGCACGCTTGGACCCTCAACCATACACGATTCTTACTACAGAACTCGCAAGTACAGTGAACACAGTACCAACTTCTGCAGGAAGTTCAGGCCTGTCAAACTGTCGCAAAACCTTCAATATTTCAAGAATTACTATTAGCGAATGTAAGTCCTTTTTCAATTTTTTTCCATTGCAACTAAAGTTTCATCGATAGTGTCAATAATGTTTCAAAGTTTCGTCGATGCCACCTTCTAAATGTTTTCATGCTATGCTATGTGCTAACATAACACAATCGATTATTGATATTGTTATAGATGAACCAAGTACACATCACGAGGTCAGCGACAACTATACCGCGACTTTACCTACGTCATGGAGTGTTAGTGAATTATTTCCACAAACAGGCCACAATTTGTTATTTTCCTACGCAGTAACGCTAACGAAGAAGGGAATCACGGTTCCTATAACACAAAAATCTGTTACTCTCGACACGGAAAGAAAATTATGCTATTACATCTACGGACACCTCGTCAACGTAGATGGAACGGATCTTGATAAAATATTAGACAACACCACAATGCTCCCCAGTATCTTGATCAAGTTTCAACACATGAACGTGTGCAGTGGCATAGGTGATGTCAGTGTTCATTTTATCCAAGCAGACAGTGCATTCAAGAATTATATTGATCAATGGCATCACCACGAATGTTCTCTACTATCGAAACGGAAAAGATGTGATCGTTGCATCAAGCTACGAAAAAATATCTTGCAAAAGGAATTAAGATTAAAAAATCCGTCTTCGATCAATCGGATCTGTGGCTTGTCAAACCCACTGGATGAGAAAAAATTACAAGCAATTCGCATAAAAATGAATCGAGAGAGACGTGAGAAGAACCGTGCGAAATTTCGAAGTACTCTGTTAAAGGAATCGTTGAAAGCTAAGGAAGACGAAATTGCTAATATAAAAGATCTCACGCTTGACACGAGGTGCTCTGAGTTGAACGTACCAGCCGCTCAAAAGACAGCCATGAAAGAAATCATCGCAGCAGCGTCAAAAAAAGACGCGAAAGGTAGACGTTACACAGAGGAATGGATCATGCTATGCGTGCTAATGAACATTCGATCCCCTGGTACTATGATTTTTTTGCGGAAAAACCACATTATGCCGCTGCCATGTACACGGACTATTCGCAGTTATTTTTCCGCCATCAACACGAAATGTGGGTTTGACGAGCACTTTTCGCAACTACTTACAAAACACTTCAATACTAAAACTGCAATGCAGCGTCATGGGGTTCTTCTACTAGACGAGATCAATCTGAGAAAAGCTGTTGCGGTTTGTTCGAAAAATCTGACCTACGTTGGATTAACGGACTTTGGCAACGATGGACTACAGAGTACGGATATAAATGATCAGGCAACTCATGGTCTCGTATTGATGTTCCAGCCTCTGGCAGATAAATATACCCAACCTATTGCTGTCTTCGCTTCAAAAAACCCAGTAAATGGTGATGAGCTTGCCAAATTGGTAGTGAAAGCAATTGTCTACCTAGAAAAGAGCGAAAATTCATGGAGTCATTGGAGAGGGTGCGAAGACAAACAAAAAAATGTTATCGTTATTGGGCGTGACAAGTTCGTTTCTCAATACAAAGACCTGGTTCACTCATCCCCTCGACAATGAGCGAAAAGTATTCGCCTTTTCTGATGTGCCTCACGTTATAAAAAATATTCGAAACCGCTTGTACAACAAGAAATATTTAAGGGTAAGTTGTAAAAAAAATTAATATATCGATAAATGGATGACAAAAAATATATTCATTAAATACTATTAAAAGACAATAAATAACAAATAATATAAATAAAAAATTACAGATAAATTCCGAGAAAAATTACATTCAATGGCGATACTTTGATATTCTATTCGACCTTGATAACAAGCATCCTGGGAATGCCAGAGCTTGTCCTAAACTGTCCAAGAGGCACATAGGATAACACATCTAAAATGCGTGTACGACTAGCAACCCAGGTATTTTTTTTTGTTTGGTCATGTATTCGGATTTAGTACTAAAATAATACACACCTATCAAAATACGCTGCATCCATTACTTTTGTTTTTTTACAATTAAATGCTTATCTTCCTTTCATTTTAGATCTTCAGTAATTCTGTGGCACAAGGATTGGCTTTCTATTTATCACAAAACTGTACAGCACTTGCTTGTTGTGAGGAAACCATCGCTTTCTGCAAACGCATCAATGATACTTTCGACGCATTAAATCGGAAAATGCCCAACGAAGGACTTACCCCCCACTCTCGGGACTTTAAGGTAAATATTCCATAAATCCGCCGCTATATATTCCACACACACACATACACACAGAGGGTGTACCAAAAATATGGGTATCTTAAATTAACTTCAAGGGATGATGGCTTTCTCTTAAAGTTAATCCAGGATATCCATCTTTTTGGTACACCCTGTGTGTGTGTGTGTGTATCTTTCGTTATTAGTACAAGCTGTGAAATAGTTATATTTAGATTTTTGCACAATGTTTATTTCAGATTTTAGAAGAATCTATACAGTGGTTGAACGATTGGCAATCTGCTATGCTGAAAGGCGACATAACTCCAGACGGATTTCTAACTATAGAAACAGCAGAAGGATTTAGACTATCTTTGGTATCGACCATGGACTTGTGCCAGTATCTCACACAGAAATATGGTTTTGAATACTTGTTGACTGGAAAAGTGAACCAAGACAATCTAGAGGTACTGAGAATCAATACAGGGGCGAGGCCGATACTGTAAAAATTTGTATATAATTCATAACTAATTTATGTGCCATTATTAACCTGTTTTAGAAATTTTTCGGCACTATTCGTCAAGCAGCAGGCTGCAATGATCACCCTTGTTGCTTCACATTTTTACAGCTATACAAATTGCTGTCTATATATAGTGTGATAAAACCTCCAAAATACGGCAATTGTACTGTCTCGGAAACGCCTGAGCCACAAATTTGTATATCTTTAAATGATCTGAAGGCTTTGAATGGACAAAAGTCCATAACAAACATGGCAAAGTATCGGGAAGAACTTAAGCGGAAATTGGACGTAGTTTTAGAACACGAAGAATGGGAGGCCGACGATGTTATCGAATACAATTCCGATTCTAATTCCCTTTCCTCCACTATAGATTGCATAGTATACTATGTCACAGGTTTCTCGTTTTAATTACGTTTTTCTAAAGCTGCTTTATCTTTTATTAACCCAAATGTAGGTGCCTGTAATATAAACTAATACCGCTTACTGCCACAGCGAAGTATAAGTAATGTAGGATTCACACTGCATCTGATATCCGACGTATGACATCCGATCACGCATCCGATATTTAATAAAAAAATTTGATTTCTAGAATCTCTAACAGAGTCTCTAGAAATCTAATTTTCTTATTTGATATCGGATGTTGTACGTCGAATTTAATGCTAAAGCCGTAATCAGACTAGAGATTGAGATTAAGATTAGATTGAAATATAACTAATCAGAATAAAGAAAACAAATTTCAAGTTTGTAAACTTTGCTCTGATTGATGAAATTTCAATCTAATCCTAATCTCAATCTTTAGTCTGATTACGGTTTAACACGATTACATTATACTTCCAGGTTACCTATGCAAACAGGTACTACAAAAATATGGTGCATGCAACATTTGTCGAGAAGCTGTGAGCAAAACCTCTGCTTGCGAAGCTTCAGTAACTAAATTAGTTAATATGAAATCTCGCGGAGGGTTAATCCATTCTAATTTAAAATTTTTTCACCTTATCCGGCACGTTGAATCGTGCTTCTCGAAATATGCCTTCAGCACAGACGTTTTTCCATTAACTCTTGAAGATGTGTTAACGACTTATGACTTTACTTTCCCATGCCAAGAACATGCTTCAGATATTATATCATACGCATTGGTGTATTATATTCGACTCAGAATGAGACAAAATGCACACCAGGAAAATGTGAAAATTAAAAAAAAATTTGTTGTAAAAAAAGTTGTTTAAATTAACAAATCAATGAAGTGTTAGTTTAAGTTATTAAGTTTACAAATATTCATAATAATAATAAAGTTTTTTACAGAATGTATAGTGTTCTTTCATTCAAATCTTCTTTTCACAGAAAGTGCGATATTAAGGTAGCATTATTCATTAACAAAATATATATATCCGGAATCGAATCCAAAATAACCTGACTTTTATTTAATCGTATAAGAATTCATTTACTTTATGGATATTTATTTCTTTTTATCTACGATTTTCTGCCTCGAACATAATTTGTTTTCATATATACAGGGTGTCCCATTTTAAGTGTCCACCCCAAATATCTTTCTCATTTTTGATTTTAGAGAATGACTCTTCAAGGTCAAACCAATGGTACCATCTTATGGCTCCCTCGAAACCATACCAAACATGTCTGAACCATTTTTCTCTAAAATAAAAAATGAGAGAGATATTTGGGGTGGACACTTAAAATGGGACACCCTGTATATATATATTTATATATATATGTTACATGACATCCCTCGATCGTACCGCTCCTTACGGCCGCATACCGAACGAAATCTGACTTCGTCAAGCGAACCACCCCTTCCACCCGAGATGCGGGACCTGTATGTAAGACCGTGACCGCGAGAGATTCGACTCTTGGTGAAAGAGCAGCTGTTACGGCTGTTTGGGCGGCAATGAAAGCAAAGACAAAATTCGGTATGGGGTTGAAGACAAAAAAAAAGTCGTCGACGACGAAAAAACAAATACTTCCAGTAGCGAAGCGTGGTGGTATCTTACCACTTTTACCATTATTGGGAGTTGTCGGTTCTTTGGCTGGCGGAGCAGCGGGAATCGCAAAGGCTGTGAATAATAGCAAGGCCGCGCAACGTCAGCTCGAAGGAATGCAACGTCATAATCGCGCTATGGAAGGTCGTGGATTTTATCTCGCTCCATACAAGCGTGGACAGAGGTTCTCAACGATGACTAGGAAAAAAAAAGTAAAAAAAAACCATTAAAAATGCCTGTGGGTGTAACAACTAATGTGCAATTGGAACAACTGGCAAGATGTATGCGTATACCATTTTTTAGAGGCGTTTTTATGCGCAATAATTTACCGATAAACAACATACGACGAAATAAAAGCGGTATCGTCAATTTGGATGACGCTGATGGTCCCGGTACTCATTGGGTAGCATATGCAAAGAGGGGAGATCGAGTAATATATTTCGATAGTTTTGGAAATCTTAGACGGCCCACGGAATTGGTACAATATTTTGGACAAAATGTGACGAAAATAGAATACAATCGCACGTCTTATCAAAATTATAATCAAAGAATTTGCGGACAATTGTGTCTACGATTTCTTCAAACGGTTGACGAACAAATTTAAACCCTGACAATTCACCATCACGATTCAGTATTTGTTTGACAGTTTTCCAGCATGTCACTGACACTAACGTTGAGTGGTAAGAGTAGCGTTCTTGCTGTAAGCTACTTTCCAGCTATAGATTTAAACGATGGTGATTACGAGCTCGGTTTAACGGACTTTGAAACTTATCATACGATACCGAATGTGAATTCTTCGAATATTACTTAAATATATTTTACTTTGATACCAATAACAAGGAAATTACGATTCCTGAGGGATCATACGAATTACATGCTATAAATGAATATCTCAAACGTGCAATTTTACGATATCGACACGCTGTTGATTCCAACGATGCAGTTAATAACGTTGCGCGAGAGAATGATTTCGAAGAACAGGACGAATATCCAATAGTGCTTCGCGCTAATCATAATACGCTAAAGAGCGAAATCAAATGCGCTTATAGAATAAACTTTAGTAAACCAGACAACGTTGGATCATTGCTGGGATTCTCATCAAATCGTATATTGCAGCCTTGGAAATGGTATGAATCGGATCTACCGATAAATATTATTAACGTAAATATTATTCGTATAGAATGCAGCGCGACCACTGGTGCGTACAGTAATAACAAGCGCGTACACACGATACATGAATTTTCACCGAGCGTGCCGCCAAGATATAAGATATCGGAAACGCCTGCACAGATCATTTATCTACCGATCATTGCACGGAGCATTACTGATCTAACGATCCGCATTGTTGACCAAGAAGGACGATTGCTTGGTTTTCGAAAAGAGGAAATTACCGTAAGATTACACATACGACGTCGGCAATAATAACATGTGACAAATGAAATGCTTGTGCTGAACGAAACGGAGCACGTGAGAGACAATATTTTTACGAGGGAAAATATTTTTGCGAGTAGACGAGTGGTATCGGATGACAATAGTAAAGTGTCCGGTTACGCTAAGAAGAAACTCAGCGCGTCGAATCGTAAATTTTTAAAATCATTAGGATTTGTGGTACGCAATACTTGAAAATATGATCGACATCTTGAATATTGGAGGTGAGCCGATCTTTGATGATCGTATCATCAAGATTGAGACTCATACGTACAATCCGTACGCCAACACAACGCTTGGATATAGCGATGAGATACGGATATCTATACAATATCAGGATTTTTACACGTTACCATGTGAAAGCTTCTTATATGTTGAAGGAAAATTGACGGTACGTAAAAAGGATGAAGGATCAGAGCAGGTGGTATTGGGAAACAATTGCGTTGCATTCATGTTTGATGAACTTCGATATGAACTCGATGGTGTGAAGATTGATCGCAACAGAAACGTTGGAATAACTTCCACGCTCAAAAATTATCTCTCTCTAACACCTGAGAGAGGTAAAATCTTGAAGAATGCTGCGTGGGATGTGGCACGTAATATTGTTGAATCTTACTTCAACTTTTGCGTACCGCTCAACATGCTATTGGGATTTTGTGAAGATTATAAGCGAATTGTGATTAACGCTCGTCATGAATTAATTTTGATACGTTCACGCAATGACAACAATTGTCTAATTGGACATATGTCGACGGAAGCTGAGATTGAATTGCTCAAGATACAATGGCGTATGCCTCATGTAATATTAAACGAGATCAATAAACTGTCGTTACTACGGGCGTTGGAAAGCGGACGATACTTGAATATGAGTTTTCGTTCTTGGGATCTTTACGAATTTCCTCTCTTACATAATACAACGAAGCATTCGTGGACCGTGAAAGCCGCGTTTCAGCTGGAGAAGCCGCGATATGTTATCTTTGCACTGCAAACTGGTAGAAAAAATGCTGTGTCAAAAGAGATAACCATATTCGACAACTGTCAATTAACCAACGTTAAACTCTATCTAAACTCGGAAGTTTATCCCTACGATGATTTGAATTTAGATAAAAATAGGTACGCCCTCTTGTTCGACATGTACTCTCGTTTTCGCAAATCTTATTATGGATGTGATAATGATATGGTGCTATTAAACATCACAAAGTTTTTATATTACGGTCCTTTTGCGGTTATTGATTGCTCACGACAAAATGAGTCTGTTAAAAATTCTACCGTGGACGTGAGAATAGAGTTTGAATGCAAGGAAGATATACCGGCAAATACTACCGCCTATTGTCTCATCTTGCACGATCGTGTTGTTGAATATTGTCCATTAACCAACGTAGTTCGTAAAATTGTATAGATCAGCAAATATCCCCTCCAATGTCATATAAAATTATATAAATTGAGATTCGTGACAATGGGCATCAGTTGTCTAAGACAACTTGTCTTGCAATCGTACTGTTAATCGCAATATAATCATCATGGTCGTGCCGACGTTTGTGGATCTGCAAGGTTTCATTATCGGAAGAAACTTTATCGTGAAGGAAGTAGCGATACTGAGAGATGGATCTGTTCTCTCTCACTATTTTTTTGGAAGTCCCGTACCATGGCATGTGCTTACAAAATTTGAGAAATCTCAAGCTTCATGGTTGATTGGACATCATCATGGATTACAATGGAAGGATGGAAACGTTCCGTACAGCTTTGCTCAACGTTTGATTACGAAGGCTGTGATGGGTTCGACGGAAGATGAAGATGGATCATTTCCTCTCGTGTACGTTAAAGGATGTGAAAAACGAGAATGGTTGACCGATATACTTGGTGATGATGCGAGAAATAGCGTCAATATTGAAACCTTGGATGCAGACTATGAAGATATCGCTTCTTTAAATAAGCTTGATGTTACGAATACTATACGTTGTGAAAAACATTTAAAAAATTGCGCTTTACAAAATGTATTTAAAATATTCAATTGGTGGTCGAATAATCATAACAATTCACCCCATCCTTATTTAGAATGAACTATTGTTTTAAAATATATTTTTAATATCTATTATTCTCTCCTTTTCCTCTATTCTTATCCATGTATGCGAGTATCACATTTCAGTACGTGATGCTAGCCACCAGCGTCAGATTATATGTCATTGAATATTTAGTTGAAGGTCGATAAGTAATTGATTTATTGTTTTATGATAGTTTAATGTAGTTGATTGTAGTTCGATCATGGTTGATTGTTGTTCAAAGTGGTTCGAATGTGGTTGATTGTTGTTCAAAGTGTTTCGAAAAGTGGTTCGATTGTGGTTCAAAGTGGTTGATAATGGTTGATTGTGGTTCAAAAAGTGATTGGTTGTGGTTGATTTGTTGTTCCATGTGGTTCGATTGTGGTTGATAATGGTTTGATTGTAGTTGATTGTGGTTCGAAAAGTGGTTCGATTGTGGTTGATTTGCTGTTCAAAGTGGTTCGATTGTGGTTCAAAAAGTGGTTGATTATAGTTCAATCATGATACAAGTAGTATGAATTGCTTCAGTAATTTATATGTAAAAATCATTTTAAAATATTTTTTACATAATGTGTAAAACGCTTGGATGCTTAAACTGTAGAGCATTGCCTGCAAAACATGCTTACTTTTGTTTTCTTATCAAATGCTCTTTCTTATGTCCCTACTTTTTTACCGCGAGGATGTCCACCCATTGTGCTGACATAAAGTCTTCAGCAGTGACGAAGTGAAGTTCGTGAAAAAAAAATTAAAAAGTGTACAATGGCTATGTTGGGTTATATTAATTACGTGTTCAGTCTGCTAAATAATCGCGTAAGTATTATCGTGTGTATGTGTGTGTTATATATATTTATATATTTATATAATAATTATATTATTTCAGTTGGTGGAGGATGTCGAATACCACATATATTTGCATCGGCGGTATGTGCGATGGTGCCGCCGATGCGAACGGGAGAATATCGACGCCCAATGGGGTGACACCCCGGGTTGTCGAGAGTATTGTAATAAATATCCCTATCTGGGGACATTCCATGATGTTTTCCATCTAAAAAAATTATTCGGCCTCGAGCCTTATGATGAGATGGAAAATTGGAATTGTAAGTATTCTTTTAAATTTAATAATAATATATAAATTAAATTAACAATATTTGTATTTTTCTGTTACAGAAGCCTCCGCAGCCGCAACCAATGACCCCTCCACCATTATATTATATTTTTACATTTTATTATATATTATATTTTATAATCATTATTTCTTAAGAAACACACACACACACATTTGTATAACACACGCACACACACACACACACATTTATTGAATAAATAATTATTATAATATGTAAAAACTGTTTAATTGTTTTCATCCTCTCTCCTCCTTTTCCCATCATGGTATCTCTCTCACGCTAAAGCTGAATATCTCATCTCTTTACCTTAGCTCTTTAAGATAAAAGAAAAAACATGAAAAAAATAATAAATAAAAATAGAAAAAAATATAAAAATAAAAAATCGAAAATAAATAAAAAGAAAAAACATTAAAAAAAAAGAAAAAATAAAAAAAAATAAAATAAAATACGTCTCTCTTCTCCTTTTCCCTTGAATACGCCGCTCATTATATATCTCTCTCTCACGCTAAAGCCGCTCTCTCTCGCGCTATCGGTCTCTCACGCGAACGCCGCTCTCACGCGAACGCCGCTCTCTCGAGAACGCGCTACCTCGTGTTATCTCTCGTAGACGCCTCGTGTTACCTCTCTCACACAAATATTAATTTCCTAAATTGTCTCTCTATAATATTAAACGTATTCTCAATTATTAATTAAACTAATCAACATAATTTATATATAAACTAAATAATTAAAATCAAATAGAGAATATTAATATAATTCGACCAAACTAGCAAATAACTTACACAGGCGAAGTTGGAAGAATATTTTTAGGGAGACGTATCTCTTGCTACGAGATTACAAGATTCCCTTGATTATATTTCAACCATACCGTGAATAAATAGGCGAGAAAAATATAGGTCCGAAAAGTCGCTGAAGCTTTCTCGCCTATTTATTCACGGTATGGTTGAAATATAATCAAGGGAATCTTGTAATCTCGTACCAAGAGATACGTCTCCCTAAAAATATTCTTCCAACTTCGCCCGTGTAAGTTATTTGCTAATTTGGTCGAATTATATTAATATTCTCTATTTGAATTTATTTACTAGCGACAAAAAATTATTAATTAGTTAATTAAATAATTAAAAGTTTAAATATATTTATATTATCTATTTATCTCTCTCCTTTTCCTTTATTCATATCTCGTTTGCGGTCTTACACCTTCCCTCTCCCCACGGACCCCTCAAGATCCGTCACAGTTCTACAGCTCACGGTTATCCCCCTCCCTCTTCCCCGCGGACCCCTCGTCTACCATACGCGGTCTAACGCCTTCCCCTCTCCCTGCGGACCCCTCGGATGCAACGCGGTCTAACACCCCCCCCCGTCAGTGACATCATTCCCCGCGGCCATAGATTCCCCCCCTCCTCGACGTCATTTACCGTGTCAACTGATCCCCCCCCAACGTCTTTCCCCACGCCCATAGTCCCCCCTCCCCCGTGACGTCATTCCCCCGCGCCCGCGGATACCCCCTACCCCTCACTCCCCCCTCAGAGGACCTGAGTTAGAACCCGCACTATTCCCCTACTTGTATCGGTGTGATTCGCGTATTGCTTGTCGCGTAAATAACTTCGTCGTTGTAATTGCGTTTGCCCGATTATCGGTGCGTTCGTCTGTCGTCGTGTGCATGTGATTAGCGAATGGTGAGGAATGATTAGCGTTCGTAATTAGTCGCGGTTGAGAGATAGTAAATCGCGTTACGTTCGCGTTAGCGGGACGTAATGTCGTGCCTAGAGTAACTATTGTATGACGCGTTTTTCGAGCCTGTCTTCGCGTCGCGGTTAGTGGATCGCGATTTTGTTATCGGGCGAAGATCTTTCTCGGCTCCGTCCGAACTTGTTACGTCATCGTCTTTCTGTCGCTTCGGTATAGTAATTGTTGTCGGATAATCATTGACAGTAAGGAAATCTACGATTGTCTGCGTGCGGGATGTCCGAAAAACGTCTCGCGGCCGACGCGTCTATCGGCCTGCGGCATAACGTCGATCGCGGCGGTAATTCGATATGGCTTCCGGCCGTACTTTCTAACCGCTCAGCCTCGCAGCCTAAATCCACCCGAGAGAGCGTAATTACTGCGTTCGTTACGACACCTAATAATCGGACGTCGACTTCTGATTATTATTGATATTTTGTTACTACTCTTATTGTCAATTGAGGAGTTTTTTCCATCGCATACTAATATTTAGATCGCACTGCTGTGAGCATGTTATTGTTTGCTACTTCATTCTGGCTGCTTATTTCTTTTTCTCCTTAATTTTTCTATTATTTCTAATATCATTTCTCTAATAAACTTTATACTTTTCTCCTCATATTGCGTGTGTTGTTTCGTTGTCGATACCCGTGTGTTCGTTAGCCCGTTTCTGTCGAGTATAGTTTTCCGTCGCGCCTCCTTTACATTTTTTCCATCCAGTCAGTACCGCCCCGCCCCTTTGCCGTTAGGAGAGCTAGTCGGCCCGTAATATCGGAAGCGCCTTACCAACTTTCGAGATATTGGTATGATTTATCGCGTATTCGTGAATGACGCGTGCAAGACCGCGTCTGGCGCCCAATTCGGTAATTTTCGCGTCTTAAGGCTTCCGGATTACGGTTTGTGCGGAACGATTTACACTCCTGTTCCCTGGGTTTTATTTGTTTTTGACGACGTTAGCTCCCTCCCCCCCGGGCTTGTCACGCGCCACGCGCGTCAGGACGGGTGATAATTCCGGTAGAAATAATACGTCGCAGTTTATAAAGGAATTAAATAACGCATGGTACTCTAATACAACAATTTATATATATGTATATTTTATCGTCTTGATAAGTAATGTGAAAATATGACTATGATGACTATTACAGAAATTTTTATGTGTTTTCTTTACTTTGATTCCTCTTTCTCTCTCTCTCTCTCTCTCTCTCTCTCTCTCTCTCTCTCTCTCTCTCTCTCTCTCTCTCTCTCTCTCTCTCCTCTCTCTCTCTCTCCCCTCTCCCTTACTCCCTCTCTCTCTCCCTCTCTCCCCCATTCTCCTCCCCTCCCCTCTCCCTGTCTCTCACTCTCTCTTTCTTCCCCTCTCTCCTCCCTCTCTCTCTCTCCCTGTCTCTCACTGTTTCTCTTTTTCTTCCTCTCTCTCCTCCCTCTCTCTTTTTCTTCCCTTCTCTCCTCCCCCTCTCTCTACCCCCCTCTCTCGCCCTCCCTCCCTCCCTCTTTCCTTCTCTTCCTCTCTCTCCCTCTCTCTCTCTCTTTCCCTCTCCCCCTCTCTCTCTTCTCCCTCTCACCCTATTTCTCTTCCTCTCTCTCTCCCTTTCTCTCTCTCTCCCTCTCGCCCTCTCTTTCTCTTTCTCTCTCCCTCTCTTTTGTTTTTTTTTAAATATATTGTTGCGTTATTCAAAAAACTGCAGTAATTTAAATAATAGAAAAAACTGTAAAAATTTTTCCGAGATTCCAAATTTTCTAATAAGATGAGTCATCAGAAGGGCATAACAAGCATTTCCCAAAATTAGGCGCTTTAAAACATATGTCTCGGGTCGAATGAACTGTTAGACCCAAAAAACAGGTCAACGATCAGGAGCGTCGTTCTTACGCTATATGTTTCAGACGTTCACTCGATGGTTCCTTTTTGGTAAAAGAAATTAATCTTTATTACACGGGACACAGGACCAAGTGCAATTATGAAATAGGGAAATGAGCGCGTGGTTAATTATTAATTGAATTATTATTTAAATATTATAATTTATTAAAAATTTAAAAAATTTAAAAAATGCATATACTGTTATTAAGATATCAAATATACAGTGTAACCTTACGATTTTTGGTAACATTCATAAATATGAACTATATATTATGTTAATATTGTGTGTACGTTTGTAATCAGTATTAGTGATTCGGTCTCGCCGAGACGAGATGAGACTAGCTCAAGTCTCGTCTCGGTCTCGATTTGGCCTCGAAAATTTCGATCTCGTCTCGGTATCGGCTTGATCTCGAATATGACAATCTCGTCTCCGTCTCGAGTCGAGATTCTCGGTCTCGAGTATCGTTTTGGAAGTGAAGATTAAATATAAAAAAATGTCCAGTTCAGAAACCGAGAGTACGGAACAATCGGTGCCTAGTTCGTCAACGTCGAGTGTATTGAAAAAATATTTCTCTTATTCAATAGATAAAGACAAGATAAAATTCGGAAAATGTTTAATATGCGAAAGTGAAAAAAAAGTAAAAAAATTTATAAAAATGAAAGACTCTAATACAAGTGGCTTAAAAAAACATTTGTTATCTTGTCACTCAAAAATTTATAATGATGCTTATAAAAAGGAAATAACGCTGCTGCAACTGGCAAATGGACAACTGACGATTAATCAAGCATTTCAACAGGTAGCGAAAAATGTAAAAATAATTTAAGTATAATATATTTTCACGTTTAACATAGAGATTTAGATTTTGCACATATTATGTCACATGCATTTTTATAGGAAGAACAAATTTCGTATCTAACAGAATTATGAAAAGAATTCCATTTCATTTTAGTATAAATTAAATTTATATTTAAAAATACTTACTTTAAATTAAGTTCTTTTTTTAGACAAGAAATGTACAAATCCCGTTATCTCAAAGCGAGTTTGATGATTTGGTTGTCAACTGGATGTGCATCAAATATTTGCCTTTTAATTTTTTCGAAGATGACGCTACACGGTACTTTTGTCAAAAACTTAACGATAAAATTATAATACCAAGACGGGATTCAATGAAAACGAAAGTAATACAAAAGTTCGAAAAACTACAAGAATGCTTGAAACAATGGAAAATAAATCAAAAATTTCTTTTACTATGGATGGATGGATTTCCGTGGCAAATAAATCATTTTACGGAATTACAGCCCATTTCGTAGACAGTAATTGGGAATTACGGTTCGTAGTTTTAGATTATTTAGATTTTATTCTTTCTAACGAAAAACACACAGGAGAAGATATTGCTGCAATTTTTTATAAGTCGTTAAAATTCTTTCACATTGAAAATAAGTGTGGGGGAATAACAGTAGATAACGCAGCTGCGAGAACCACGTTTATGGAAGAATTGCAAATTTTTATGGAAAAAAAATGATATTCGCTTTGATGCAAAACAGCAACATTTTCGTTGCTTTGCTCATATATTAAATTTAGGTATTCAAGATACTTTGAAATTGATGAAGCTGCAAGACATGACATACGATAACAAAGATGCCGAAGATGAAGAAATAGAAGACGATATGAATGATGAACAATCATGCATATATAACGAAATTGAGAGAAATGTTTAAAAAAATATGTTCGTCGGAACAATGGTAAATTAAATTACGTAGTTGTTGCGAGACTACAAATGTTAAATATGTATCGCCCAATATTGACGTTTCAACACGTTGGAACAGTACGTATGACTTGGTAAAAACCGGATTGCATTTAAAAAATTTTCTAAATACGCTTTGCGAGAATAACGTAATTTTTTTCATTTAAAACTTAGTCAAGATAAATGGTTACTTCTTGAAAAATTTTATAAATATTTTAAAGTATTTAAAACCGTGTCGATTTTGCTAGGAGGTGATAAATATGCAACATTACCGATGGTAATCGTAGAATTTAATATGCTTTTGGATTCTATTGAGAAACAAATTTTTGAGTTAGACAGAAAGATCGACAAAAATGAAATCGATGTATGCTTACTAACTACATTTCAAGCAGGACGCGATAAAATGCTCAAACATTATTTAAAGACTAATTGGATTTACTGTGCTGCATTGATTTTAGATCCACGGTACAAAATCGAAACTTTCGATTTGACTTCGTGGGGCAAAGAAATGAAAGCAGTCAATAAAACGGTTTTTAGAATTTTACAAAAATTATTACGATGAAAAACAAAATGATTGCAATAATTGCACAGAAACAATTGAAACAGATGAAGATGATATACGTATTGACTCTCTGTACACGGAACAAATAATAAAAACGCCAATTCAAGAATTCGAAACATACATAAATGTGCCAAGAGCATCAAAGGAATCTTCAGTACTAAGCTGGTGGAAACAAAATGAAGCAATATATCCCACCTTATCAACAATGGCTAAGGATATTTTTGGGATTACCGCTACTTCTGTTCCAGCGGAAATAGTATTTTCTAAGGCATCATTAGTTATTAGAAAACATAGGAATAGATTAAACGAAACATCGGCACGCACTATTTTATGCATAAATTCTTGGCTGACTTGTAGTCTTAAAGATAAAATTTAGAATATTAAAGTATTGTAGTGATAGCCAATCTTATAAGTAATTAAATTTTTTAATTAAAGATTTTTAATTTAAAGATTTTAATGTTGTTTTTCGAAGAGTTTAATATTGCTGGCGAAAAATTATGTTCTAATGGTATTGCACTAAAATAATAAATAAGTAAATAATTAATTTAAAAATAAATAATTTTATTCAGATTAAAAATGAATATTTTTACGTTATTGAATATTTTTACGTTATTATCCTTATTAATTATTTGAATACTTCTTTAATTATTATTCGCATTAACATATTAGGATTCATATTATTAACCTAATAATCTATTTAATAAATCAAAGGTATCTTTATATAAATTCGACCAATACTAGCTATAAACTTGTTTATTTATTACGACGTTTCGACCATCGGTTTTGGTCCTTTTCAAGTACAACTGTAATAATTATCTTAATATAAATCGTTTTTCAATTGTTATTTGAATAATACAATATAAAGAAGATAAAATAAAATACATACGTTATAATGGTAGCATCAATATCCGTCAATATTTCAATTTTCACAAAGATATATCAATATTAACTTCATCACAATTATAAAGAGAAATCATTGTGTCATGTTAGAATTCAGTTAAACATATGAACATTTTTCAAGTATCACTTTAATCTAGACGATCTTTATTATTTTGTCATAAATATTGTCTAAACTGTCTGTGTCTTTTTGTAAGTTGATTGTGTTATTGGTTTTTTTAATGAAAAACATTTCAGCGATTTCTCTTTTCCTTACGTGTTTTTCGTTATGTAATATGTTCAGCTTTGTCCAATCAAAATCATGTCCAGTTTCTAGTTTATGTTTACTTATTACTGAATAATTAGATGTATGTAGTTTAATATTATTATAATGTTCTTTAACACGAGTGCGCAAATGTTGCAAATGTGCTTTATATTGTATTATTCAAATAACAATTGAAAAACGATTTATATTAAGATAATTATTACAGTTGTACTTGAAAAGGACCAAAACCGATGGTCGAAACGTCGTAATAAATAAACAAGTTTATAGCTAGTATTGGTCGAATTTATATAAAGATACCTTTGATTTATAAATTACTAACGATACAAAAAATTAATTACTATTTAATAAAGTTATATATCACAAAATTCGAGAATCTCGACGAGACTCTCGATATCGCCGAGATTCGACATAAAAAGTCTCATCTTGGTCTCGAATTCAAGTCTTAAGTCTCATCTCGATCTCGATGCCGAGACAGAGACCAGTCTTGGTATCGTTCGAAACACTAGCGGAAGCCAAAGCCCAGACCCAGGCCAAGGCCAAGTTATGCGCAATAAAAGGTATATCTTTTTAAATATTAATTATTAATATTATTAATATATTATATTTATTATATAATAATAATATTAATTATTTATTATAATCATATTAATTATAACAATAATATTAATATATAATATATTATAATATTATAATATAATAATATAATATATAATATTATATTATAATATTATAATATAATATAATAATAATATTTAAAAATTAATTATTTATTTCAGGACGAAAATCCCCATAAGATTAAATCAGATAACATTAATATAAATGGCGAGATATCCGCCATTAATATTCCTACGTAAATACGCATATCAGTGCGCAGCTTCTTTAGATACATATGGTTTTTCTTTCACCGCTTTTCGGCGAAAAGATATATCATTATACGTCTCACAACTATGTTGCATTATACCGCAAATATACATTTAATATTTAGAAAATACCCTATTTTACTGTTATTTACATACAAGATTGTATCTGCTAAAAGTGTAATATCTACGAGGCATTCAATCAAAAGACAAAATAAATTAGCAAATCTTGTGAGTTTGCCATTTTCTCTTATTTTTTTTGTTAATTAATAACTTGTCTATTATAAATTTATAATATATGATTATGTAACTGTATTAAAGCAGCGAATATATAATAGACATTCAATAGTTTAAACGACTCAGAAATATCGTGAATAACTTCTTTTTTTTTAAAGATCAGCGATAATAATCTCTTATTTTGTTTAAAAAGCAGTATTATTCAAATTAATTAGTATTAATAAATAATTAATGATAATGTTGCGTGCGTGTTAATGAGTATTAAATGTTGTGTGCAAGTTAATGAGTATTAATGATTAATGATAATGTTGCGTGCGTGTTATTGAGCATTAATGATGATATAAGATGAAACGTATTTAAGCAATAATGTTGCGTACGTGTTAATGAGTAGCAGTATATATATTCACTAACGTTGCGTGCGTGTTAATGAGTATGAGTATGTTCTTTTATAGTTGAAAAATATGTCATGAATTTTTCTTCTTGTTCTCAGCATTATGTATAGTTGTACTATTTACGTATAATCTCGATTATGTAGCGCGCAGTCTGATTTTAAATATAAATTGTGTTCTGTCTTTTTCCTATAAATATAAATTGTGTTCTGTCTTTTTCCTATAGTTTATAATAATCTGGACTATGTAGCCCGGTGTAATCCGGTGCAGGTATATACATATATGAGTATATTTTATTTTATTTTGTTTAACTAAGATTTTGCATTGTACTCTAAATGAATTCATTTATGAAGTAAAATATACAAAAAAGTTGTGTACTATATTTTTTATTCGTCAAAGTTAGAATATTTTTTTAAATTTTTTCAATTATGAATAGAAATGTTCGCGAGCGCGACGAGAAATAGTGGAGGAGCGGTCACTCTTTTATCAGTCACAAAGAAATTAAATCAAAATTCTTCACACGTAATGTACACAAAAAATCTATTTAATTAACACAAAAATAAGGCTAAGATATTTACAAAACTTTACAATAAAGAAACTGAAAACTTTAAACTTGTTCAAACACTGAATAAATATCAAGTGCTCAAAGGAGTTTAAGTCGCAAACTAGAGTGAACTATAAAATTTAGACTAAGTCCAAAGCGGTTTTATTTGCGGTGTAATCTGCAGTTATACGTTTATAAGGCGCGAGCGAAAGGCTTACGAGAGGTCGTCGCCGATGGGCGCATCTTTTATCTCCTTTGCAAAGGGGTTGTCAATTTGCTCAATATCCAATGGATTTCGACAAATTTAAAGTGTTTTGAGGTGACCTCGGGGCGCCGTGCTCGATTGGCTGCCTACGGGTCTGTCAAAATTTGCACGCACCTGACATGCGCGAGGTGCGCGTCAGCGTGCGTGATTACTAATCGAAGGCCTGCGTGGGGCCATCGCGCATGCTTGAAGCATCTTGATCGATCGATCGACGGCTACAGGCAGTTGGCTTTATTTATTATTTAGCGATTTTTTGTTGTTGCGAAAGAACTAATATAGCTTCTATTTTTCAGACGTTTCGGACAAACAATCAATTATAGAAAGTTCGATATTTCTATTTAGAAGGAAGGTCGCCGTTTTTGCTTGAATAACAACGACAAAATTGCTACGCGAAACAATTATCGAAAATGCCTAACTTTATTAATAGCGCTTGCCTTGCTTGAGTGTGCTTAAAATGTGCAATCTCAAACAAATAGATTAATTATAAATATCCATGCAGTAAATATCTTGCAAATCTCATCGCGCGGTCTGATTTTATTTTATCTTGTTTAACTTAAGATTTTGCATTGTGCTCTAAATAAATTCATTTATTAAGTAAAATAGGAAAGTTGTGTACTATATTTTTTATTCATCAAAGTTACAATATTTAAATTTTTTAAATTATGAATAGACTAATTATAAATATTCATGCAGTAAATATCTCGCAGTTAAATAAAGACATTAGCATATAAATATAATCTCGTATTTCTTAATTTTTCGTTTCTACTTGTGTTTGTTCCGATTGTTGCGTTCCATTTGTAGATTGCGACGGATGATCTTTGTATCTGAAGAAGCAGTTGAAAATGTTGCATATAAATACATTGTAAATATGAGAAACACATGTGACACATAAATACATGTTAGAATTAAAAGATACTTATCAGTGCCTTGAGATCTCCTTTGACTAATAAAATAAAAGAACAGAGAAAATGCATCCACAGTCATGACATTGTTAAGATATAATAATTCGACTCCATTTATGGCAAATACTATACCAAATAAATTATTATTATTGGCTATCCAGTGCTGAAAACAAATAGAAATGTAAGAAATTTAATTTAATTCTAAATTTCTAAAATTTAAATTTAATCCGAGTTTTATTTTTCATAGCTACTTTCTTTAAAAAATATCAAGCATTCACGAGCAAGCAGCATACGAGACAAACAATGTCATGTAGATTAAACTGGAGGAAAAGCAAACAGCAGTCTGTCTTCGGGACATTGTGTTAGGTTATTCGCCACTGGCTATACTGTTGCTGTAAAGTATAATGCATCGTGCAACACACACAAATTAGAAAGAAATAAAAGAAATTTATATACATTACCTTATACAATATATACAAGGCGATTAACGTAATACTGGAGATAAAAAGAAGCATAACAGCCTCTCTATAAAACACTGTGTCAAGTTGTTCGCCACTGACTTTAGACTGTTGCTGTAAAGTATAATATATATTATATAATATATAATATATAATATACATAATGCAACAAATTAAAAAGGAATGAAAGAAACTTATATATATACAATTACCTTATACAATATATACAAATTAATTAATGTAACACTGGAGGAAAGGCAAACATAACAGCCTCTCTACGGGACATTGTGTCAGGTAGTTCGCCACTGGCTATACTGTTGCTGTAAAGTATAAATAAATGCATCGTGCAACAAATTAGAAAAAGAAATGAAAGAAATTTATATACAATTACCTTATACAATATATACAAGCCAATTAACGTAACACTGGAGATATGGGACATTGTATCAGGTTGTTCGCCACTGGCTCTAGACTGTTGCTGTATGGTGCATCGTACAACAAATATTTTATTATTCGCCATTGGGTTTATTATAATGTTACTGTAAATAAAGTATAATATTTGCAACTGGCTTTATTATAATGTTACTGTAAAGTATAATTATATGACAACATTCACGAGTATGCCGTACAATTTTATGGGAGAGGTTCAATTGGACACGGTACAATTGGACACGTTGCAAATGGACACGAAATTTTGCACACGGTTAAATTGGACACGGTTCAATTGGACACCGATCAATTGGACACCGTTCATTTAGACACGTAAAAGTTGCACATCGCTCATTTGGACACGTAAAAGTTGCACACGTTTAGTTGGACACGTAAAAATGCACACCGTTCTTTTGGACACGTAAAAGTTGCAGCCGGTGCTGCAGCTTACACAGCTGGCTTATGTTGCCACGGCAAGCCATCAAATCACGGGCCCACACGGGGGCCCCATACAGGATCATTGATCCGACCACTTCCATGTAGAGGCGGCGGACCCTATCCTTTGGCCCCCCGATATTGGGCAAAAGACGACCAAAACCATTAATCGCCGCTCTAATTCTGGGGGCCATGCGGCAAAAGTGCTCTTTGAAGCACCAGCGGTAATCGAGATACAGCCCCAAATATTTCATACGGGGCCGGATCTCGATGACTCCCTCTACGATTATGTGGGGTTGAGGTGGTTTTCTCCTCCAAGGCCCCGTAAAGAACAGGGCCTCGGTTTTATGTAGGATCACCTCGAGCCCCAAGGCACAAATGCGTCCCACGACAATTGCCACCCCGACCTCTGCTAGGTGGGTGGCCTCCTCCCATGTATTCCCACGGGCCATGAGCAACGTGTCGTCTGCATAGCAGACGACACTCAGGCCCGTGAGGAGGGCGCCCCTCAACACCCAATTGTATCCGAGGTTTCACAGGAGTGGTCCTAGGACCGACCCCTGAGGAATCCCGCAATTAATCTCCCTCCTATGCGGTGTTTTATATCGCCCCAAGTACGTAATGCACCTGTCCCTCAAATAGTCCCCGACTACCTTTCGCATATAGAGGGGCACTCGATGAAACTCGAGCGCCCTTATACGTCCTCAGGGCAGAGTGTTGAAGGCATTGGCGATATCGAGGCTTATCGCCAATGCAACCCCACCCCGGGAAACAGCCTCCTCCGAGAGGGTTCTGACGCGTCTAATCGCGTCGATCGTCGATCTGCCCTCTCGGAATCCGTATTGGCATTCGGCCAAGTCGGGGCCTTCCGTGGACAGGTGCCATTTGAGGCGGGCAGCAAGCCCAAAGCTCGCTCAAAGAGCTTACCCGCCTCATCCAACAGACAAATGGGGCGGTACGCGGAAGGAGACTCCGCGGGTCGTCCTTCCTTACGGAGGAGGACCAAACCTGCTTCCTTCCAAATAAGGGGAAATCGCCCCGACCACAGACAGGCTGTAAACAGCCATCTGAGCCGGTCCCCGAGGACACCATGGGCCAGAACCCAGGCACGGCCAGGGATGCCATCAGAGCCCGGGGCGGTATTTTTCGCCCCGAGTCTCTTTATCGCCCTGGCCAGCTCCTCCTCAGTGACGCCCAATTCAGCGGTCCACTCTTGTGGCTGGACCGCATGTCCCGGAGGATTGCCGCACCCCTCCCCGAGGACGGGGAAGAGGGCAGACACTACGTCCTTCAGGACTTGGGAGTGGAGACTCTCAGTGGTAGGGGTGCTTCCAGATTGTAGTTTTTTCCTAACAATCATATAGGGGCGCTCCCAAGGATCATCGTTGAAAGTCTCCAGGAGCTCTTCCCAGGCTCCTGATTTGGCCCTTCTAATGGCTCGCTGCAGGGACTTTTTAACCTCCTTATAAGCCCCATACAGCGTGGCCGCCTCAGCCTTCATATGCCGCCTGCGACGACATCTGGTGTACTGGTGGCGCATCCGAACGCAATTCACACGCAATTGTGCTATTTCTTGCGTCCACCAGTACACCTCCTTCTTTAATAAGGGCGCCCGGATTCGGGGCATGGCGACGTCGCAGATTTGCGTCATCGTTTCCCGAAACCAGACTGCCTCTCTATCTACGTCGCAGGGGCCAGGCATGGGGATTTCCCATGCTTTGGCTGTAACGACCGCCATCATGGTGTCCCTATCTAGGCGCTTAAGCGCCTAGCGAGGGGGTGAGGGTGCACCACTCCTATTTTAGGGGCGCGGCTGGTTGCCTACGGAAGGGTCAGATACATTTATCCGTATGTATCGATGATCCAATAATGTCTCCGACCCCACCATTACCCTCCAGCCGAACACCATACGCGCGATCGGTGGAGTCCCCAATGTGATATCCACAATGGACCCGCCGTTATGCCGCACGCAGGTGTGAACCGATCCCCTGTTTAATACCAGGAGATCAAGTTCCGCCATCCATTCCGCAAGGATCTCGCCCTTTTCATTAGTCACAGGTGAACCCCAAACCACCGACTTGGCATTGAGGTTCCCCGCGATCAGCACCGGGCCGGGTAAGTGTCGGTTAATTTCAACCGCCACCCGGCCCAGATATGACTTGAATTGTGCGAGGTCTCGATTAGATGAAAAATTTCCCCCATCTGACGGCCACGAAACCCTCATCCCTCCCCAACAGGGAAAGGGGGAGTGAGTCGCGGCCGCCCCTTCCTATAATTACGACCGAGCCATCCATATCCTCAAACCAGGTACTATTGGTGGGGACGCAGTACCCACTACGGCTCGGCCGCAACCGCCAAATCAATCCTCCGCTCCATTATGGTCTGCGACAGTAAATCCTGCGCCCTGTCAGAGTGGTTCAGATTGGTTTGGAGAAGGCAATGGTCTATTTATTCAGCGACCATCGCCTCCTCCTGGCTAACCTCAGTGCTAGTTATTACTGGCTCAGTAGCCGGGGGCGACGCTGTCGGCTGTGTCGCCTCCTTGCTCCCGGCTTCTTTCTGGGGGGAGGCGGTTTTCTGCGCTCCTCCCTTGCCTCCTTTCTTCCCTGGCCGGGAGAAGGCGCAAGCCTTGCTGCCGTACCTGTGCTCCGCCTTGAGTCCCCGGCCCTTACAGTGTGGGCATTGAGGCTTAGTAGAGCACTCCGCGGCCTTGTGGCCAGATTGACCGCAGCGGTAACATAATCCGCTGCGGTCAACTTCTTCCTTGCATTGGGCCCTAGTGTGGCCCACCCCCAGACATTTAAAGCACTGGAAGGGGCGGGCCCCAAGGATCTCGACTCAAGCTCTTATCCACCCTCCTATGCTAATAGGGCTCGAGTCGGCTACTTTCTTGGCCGCCGCGGCCGGGCACTAAACCCATATAGAGTCCAGCCTGTTGGCGGGGACCCGGTTGATTTTGCCAACCTTAATGTCCCCCGCCACACAGCCGCCGACCGCGGCAACCGCCTGTACGACGTCCCCCGTGGTCGAGGCGTCATCCAGACCGGATATGCAGTTCCGCGCGCTTCACCGGCCTGGTGACCCTCAACCTCTTTGGCTCTAACAGAGCCCTCAATTTAGCGGCCAATTTATCGGCCATCTCGCCGCTTCTCTTACCGGGGACTTTATATAAAATGCCCCCGGTAACGGATCTCTTAGGTCTGAGGGAGGTGATCTCATAATCGGAGAGTTTTACCTCTGCTCTTATTGTCTGGTTCACCTCCCCCAGCGAACTCTTATCAGTGGACACCCCGATAGCATTCGTGGTGTCCATGGACGCCTCCCCCCAGGAGGCATACTAATATGTATTGCCGCCCTTTGGAGGGGGCGGATCTTCCTTTTCTTGACGGGCTGACCTCTAGTATTGGGTGCAGCCCATCCTTTCCCCTGTCCTCCAGCCCTAGTACCAGCCCCTTTCGGGCGTGGGACAGAGTCGGTTGCAGGGGTGCCTGCCGATTTGGAGGGGGGAGCCTTGGCTCCCTCAACTCCTCCACTCACGGCCTTTTTAGCCCCTTTTCTCCCACCTTTAATGACCTTTGTCCATTCGGACTCGGTCTCCTCGGGGGGAGCCAGGCGCGACTCTGATGGCCCGGGAGTCGGAGGTGCTGGAGCAGGGCCAGCCCCCTTTCCTCCTTCACTCTTCTTCTTTTTTTTGTTTCCCTTTTGGGTCAACGGCAGATGGGGGGAGATTTTTAGATTTCCCTTCTTTATCCGCTCCATCCTTTTTGGCCTTGGGAGCGGAGATAGCGACCTCGGCGAAAATTTCTCGCCTGGTCTCCCCGCCCCCTTGGCCAGTTCCGGCTCCTGCTCCAAGCGGAGGCCGGAATCCCTTATCCGGAAGGAGCCGAGTCTCAATGGCCGCAAACCGGGCATCCCAAATGGGTGCCAATCGATTTATGATTGCTGCCACGAGGGTATCGGCTACCTCCCCAGCGATGGGCTCCAGGGTATTAGCTTCGGATGAAACCCTACCCGATACCTCCGATATAGGGGGACTTACATTCATCACCGTAGGTGGGGGATTCTTCGGCCTCTGCAGTATAGCAGCTCCTGTAGGCGCAGGTGTGGAAGGCGGAGGCATAAAAGACCCCGCACGCAGCAACGCCAACTCAGCTCATTGCTTCCAGGTCTTCTTTGAGGGCAGACCTCTCCCCCTGGAGCCGGGCATTCTCCCTCATCCACCAGGAGTCCTTCCCGGTGGCCGCCGATTGCTTAACAAGTTCAAGGGCGGCCGCGTTAGCATTCCGCCATCCGCAGGTCGTTCTTAAACGGACCGACCAGATTGGAGGAGTTACTAGCGACATGCTCCACCCTCATCATCACCGAAACGATTTTCTTCCGTAACTCGTCAGGCGTCATCTCGGCCATCCCAGCTGCCAGCTCCTCCACGCTCGGCAAGGCCATAATAGTCCTGGTTTTCTTCGGGCTTGCACCAGAGTCCATCAACTCCTGGACAGTCCGCACCTCGAGTTCCTTCCTTTCCAGGCGCAAAAACTTTCTTTTGGCCTCCGCCAATCCCACGTATTCGTGGGTTGTCAGTGACCTACCACGCTTTTCCCCTTTCCTTTTAACGGAAAGCGAGGCTGGACCCGACGCGATGGACGCTTCGTCACTCGCATCGCCATCTACTGAGATAGTTTCCGTCTCCATGAGGTCGATATCGTCTTGCGACGGCGGTTCCAGCGGAACCAAATTTCCCCTAATTCCCGCATTACTCGCCCCTTCCACCCCGATTGAATTATCGGGGGTCGAGGGCGGAGTCGACGGAATCGTGATTCTGTGCAGAACCACCAGCGGCTGCTTGTCGACGGCCTTCTTCTTCGTCCTTCCCATCGTTATCGCCGTCGTCTCCGCCGCCGTTGCCGCAGGAGCGGCCACCATGGCCGCCACAGTCTCCCCCGCTACGCATCCGCTACCAGCGCGGGTAACCACCCCACTCTTCGGACTCTTCGCCCCAGGTGGTTAAATAGCAGGGGTCATAACGACCATGCTTTTCACCCTCGGGAGCGGGGTCTCACTAGAGATGCTTTTCCCGGTCGGGGGCGTCCTTTTAGTCCACACACTCCTTTTAAAGATGTCCTCTTTAGTTGTGTTTATTTCATCGAAAGCCAGCGTTCTTTCCCGGATGAGAGGAGTCGCAGGGCCCTCTCCTGCCAATCCCAATGCAGTATACAGGGTGACCCATTTTAACTTAGGCAGCCAAATAACTCGAAAAATAAGCACACTACGAAAAAATGTTTAGAATCAAAATTTCGTCATTTCGAGGGGGACGTACAATGACGTTAAAATGAGCCCCCCCACCCCTCCCCCTGGGCGGTGAGGGGGGGCAAGTTTGAAATCTTAAATAGGAACCCCTATTTTTTATTGCATATTCGGAATCTTTGGCTAAAAACACATACAATTTGTCTGAAACATTTTTCTCGATTCATGATAGATGGCGCTGTAATCGACGAAATTCAGTTTCTTCGATTTCTCTTACTGAGAACCCATGCTTACGATTCTGCAATAAATTAACAATAAAAATACCACGTTTTCATTGTTAATACTCGAAATTAGTCTTAAAACAAACTTCTCATTATTTTTTATTACTCATTAATTACTTCTCAAGAAACTGCTTTTAGCGTAACCTGCCCTTTAGGCAACTTGAATGGTCCAAAGTACCGAGACATTTTGGACTTTCCATCTGATGGAGTTCCTCTAAGTATCCCTCCAAAATTTTGTCCATTTAGTGCCAAAGTCACAAGTGTTTATGTATTTTTTTAACATTTGTACTCTGATAAAATTTTGGTAAAATGGCAAATTATACGCCTACAGAAGTAGTCGATATTCTTATAACCTTTGGCGAATGTGGTAGAAATTACAGACTTACTGCCCGTACTTATGCGGAGCGATTCCCAAATCGCCGCCATCCTACTGATCAACAAATTATAAACATTGAAAGGAGATCTCGTAATAATCCACTTCATCGCGAAAGGCGAAGGAATAGACTTCATAATAATAATGACCCTAGATTGCTCGCAGTTTTGGCTATGGTTCATCAAAATCCCCATATTAGTACCCGTCAAATAGAACGAGAACTGGGAATCCCTCAAACTACGGCACATAGATTGTTACGATCAGTCAATTACCATCCGTATCATATTACTCTGGTACAGGAATTAAGTGAGGCCGACTACGTACTCAGAGTACAATTTTGTAGATGGGCTCTTGAGATGTTAGATCAGAATCCAGATTTTTTTAGTAATGTTTGTTTCAGTGATGAAGCAACATTCATCAGCAATGGTAGTCTCAATAGGCATAATTGCCACTATTGGTCACCAGAAAATCTACATTGGTATCGTGAGGTGCTTAATCAACATCGTTGGAGTTTATATGTATGGGTAGGCATTTGCAATGGCCAAGTCATTGGACCTCATTTTTTGAACGTCCAATTAATAGTCCAATGTATTTAGAATTCCTCGAAAATGATTTGCCAGCATACCTAGAGAATGTTGCCCTTGCAGTTAGACTAAATTTATGGTATCAACAAGATGGTGCTCCTGCTCATTATGCTCGTATTGTACGGATGTTTTTGAATCAAAGGTTTCCAAATCGGTGGATAGGGCGGGGTGGACCAGTTCTGTGGCCTCCGAGATCACCGGATTTGAACCCCCTTGATTTCTTTTTATGGGGATACGTTAAAGATGCAGTGTATAGTAAAGCTCCAACGACAAGATTGAATATGATGGAAAGAATAAGAAGAACTTGTGAAGCTATAACTCCTTTAATGCTAGAAAATGTACAACGTAACTTTCGCTGTCGATTACTGTTATCCTTAGAAAATAATGGTGCACACTTTGAGCATCTCCTCCATGCGGAGAGAGCTGATAACAATGCAATCTTGCCTTAACTGGTTGGGTCACCACACGACCTTGCCTTCACTGGCTGGGTCACTACTTGACCTTGCCTTAACTGGTTGGGTCACCACACGACCTTGCCTTCACTGGCTGGGTCACTACTTGACCTTGCCTTAACTGGTTGGGTCACCACACGACCTTGCCTTCACTGGCTGGGTCACTACTTGACCTTGCCTTAACTGGTTGGGTCACCACACGACCTTGCCTTTACTGGCTGGATCACCACACGACCTTGCCTTCACTGGCTGGATCACCACACGACCTTGCCTTCACTGGCTGGGTTACCACACGTTCAAGCACCCCGAATTGTGAGAGGCGAGGGGACTCACGTTAATCAAGCACCCCGAAGGGAACAGAAAACTGCTACGTCCACGACGTTGTTCCTGGGTTACGCTAAAAGCAGTTTCTTGAGAAGTAATTAATGAGTAATAAAAAATAATGAGAAGTTTGTTTTAAGACTAATTTCGAGTATTAACAATGAAAACGTGGTATTTTTATTGTTAATTTATTGCAGAATCGTAAGCATGGGTTCTCAGTAAGAGAAATCGAAGAAATTGAATTTCGTCGATTACAGCGCCATCTATCATGAATCGAGAAAAATGTTTCAGACAAATTGTATGTGTTTTTAGCCAAAGATTCCGAATATGCAATAAAAAATAGGGGTTCCTATTTAAGATTTCAAACTTGCCCCCCCTCACCGCCCAGGGGGAGGGGTGGGGGGGCTCATTTTAACGTCATTGTACGTCCCCCTCGAAATGACGAAATTTTGATTCTAAACATTTTTTCGTAGTGTGCTTATTTTCGAGTTATTTGGCTGCCTAAGTTAAAATGGGTCACCCTGTATGTGTGATCCATTATGCATATACGTAATTTATCCGGTTCGCCCATCATGGGAGCCTGACCGCGGTCAGGTTGCTGTCCTCGGAAAGACAGTACCCTGAGTAAATGATGCCGAAGCCGAGAAACGGTTTATCGGGTGGTCAGCCCTATCGACACCGAATGGCTCTACAAAGAAAAGGTTACGGGATAGGCCCGCGCCATATAAGATGCAAAAGTTTAACGTCACCCCTATCGAGTGGACGCCCCTGTATCCGACCGGGGACTAATCCAAACCTCGGGCTTGACGATGCCAGGATTTATCCTACCTGGCTCCGGGTATGAGGAAATACTGACCGGGTAATCCTCCACACATGCGCCCGGTATACTCGCTTCAACCCCCAAATAGGCTCCGTACAGCAAAGGCATAAGCGGTTCTTCCACGTTAAACATGTGGTTTCACGCGTACGCATATTACTCCCACAGAGGTCAGGTACTAACATCATGCCTCGCCACGGTCGAGGGTCTACTACTTTCCTCTTGATTAGTCTTTGGGGAATATCCACGAGCAACCGACCGCATCGCTCACGCACATGCACACACACACACATATCTTCCCCCTTAAGGCGGGGAGAAACCGCTGTTTGTCCGCGACTGCTTATTCCCCCAAGGGGTTATTCACAGCTATCCTCCATTTCTGGAGGCCGTTCCCTTATTCGCAACCCGGGGTCGCGCTCGGCAGCAGTCAGCTCTGCTCTCCGGGGCTTGAAAACGTTCAAAGTACCCCGGAACCGAGAAACTGTCGATTAAGCCTAGTAAAAACTCAATCCATTCAGCGGCTATTGAGGTCTGATAATTTCAAGTACTCTCAACTGGCCGGCTCGCGTATAGATACACGGGGTGCTTCGCTGCTGCTGCGCGGTACTTGGCGCGAGACACTATCGTGTCTCTTGATGTTGTTTGTACTTGTACAAACAAAATGTTATTGTAATATAAAAATTTGATTATAGCAGGAAAATTTCAAATAATAATATTCGATGTTTACTTTTAGTTCTTCGTTTGGGTTTTCTCTATTATTCTTATTGTAATTCAAATGGATACTTCTCCTATATATCATATAATTTCTAACAGTCACTACCTAAAATGTACCGAGTGGAGATTGCACGGTCGGATTTACATCTCTCTGTGCGCGCGTGCGTGCGTGGGTGTGGGTGTGCGTGGGTGTGTGTGTGGGTGTGTGCAACCTCCACGCGGTACACTTTGGGTAGTGCTAATGCCGGCGGTACTGTAACTTTCAAGCTCCATAACTCGAAAAGTGCTTAATAAAAAAATACTTTATTATATTGTTTTGAAGAGCTCTCAAGGTATGCTACATGAATGTGAAATAAAAATGGGGGTTCCTATTTGAAAATGTCAAAGTGATCTTTACGTGACCTTGATAACGCTATTCAAGGTCATACTAATATTGCTATGTAATGCGTCACTTAAAACCCTCCAATTTTTGTATGAAATATTATTTCGAGAATGCGTAGTTTTCGTAAAATTAAGGGGTTTTAACACTTTTTGTACACCCTGTATATGTGTATATATATATATACATGTATATTGTGACTGTATTATTTTAATTAGTTTAGAGATTGGTCTGACAAAAGGTCGTTGTCCGTGACCGACGGCACACCTTCGGCGCGATCAGTTATTTACCGAATTTTTTCTGTAGCACAGTTCATTCAACATCAAACGGTTGGGTGCCAGGCGCGTACATTCACGCCACTCTATATATACTCGAAAAACAATAAATCGATCTGAGCACTAATCGCGACGGTAATTATCCGGCTAATCAGCTGACGAGATTGATAGAGGGGGGCGGTTCTTCAAAGCGGGACGAGATCGAGAATCGAGAGAGACAAGGTGTACCATACAAGCAGAATCATTAACTACACAAGAAATAAGAATAAAAAATATTAAATATAATTGAGTGAAAATAGTATACAAGGACTCGTAAAAGACCGACCGGATAATATGTCGGCAACGAGTGTCGGGCGCGATCGAACGCAAATCGATGTCGGAATATGCGCGTAAAGTACGGTCAATTATTCGGCGAGTCGCAATTTTTCCAGGCCGGCCTGGTTGAGCCTGCCCTTCTTATAATTCCGCCCCGATACCGATAATTGACTTACACTTGCTCACTAAATCCAACAAAATTATTCCGATCGTACGACGCTTTGAGCAGCTCGAAGTACGGCGATTTCAAGTAACGCGATTTAACATAACGCTATCACAGAAACGAACAATATTTTCTCGCTCTGACACGAATACAAACGCGAGTTGAAAGAATTCGTAATTTATTCGACGACAGCGAGATTTACAACGCTCTATTAGCTACAATTGCTATCGGACTATAGTTATGCCGCTAATTACACGAGCTGATTTGAACGATAATACATAACGCGAGAAACGGAAACAAAAGTAAATAATTATTCACAGATACACACGCATTTGACTGTCGGCGGCGTTTTATTCAGGAAAGAGAGACTTATTTCTAAATTCCATACGGAAGAGAGGCCGGCCGCCCGGTCGTCGTTCCAAATTGCGTACTACGCAGACTTACAAAACTAATCTCATCTCGACAGGCTTAATTGACGACCACGACGGGCTCGACGCGCGACTCTTCCGTACTCTACCTGACAAAATCGGTGGCCTTACAACCCGGACGTCTGTCTCACCGGCTATCGTTGCAATATCCTGCCTTGGAAGCAATTCTATATCGGGGCCTGTGTCCTCTATGCCGGTCCGCCGAACAGTGAAGAGCGGAAGGCCCGCGGGAGATACGCCGGCGTATTAGCGCGTAATTAGGCCACCTGTGGCGCTATCGAAGCCCTCAGGGCCGCCTCGCGGTCTTCACGATTCTAGTAAACTTTGTTATCGCCTTGTTAGGCCCAGTCGTCAAATTTTCCGTCGGCCATCGGAGGCGCGGAAAGTGGCAGTCGGCAGCCTCGCCCGGCCCGTTCTCTCCTCGTCGGATGCTCTCCGGATCGATTTCCCCGTCGATCTTTTCTTCCATCCGATCTAAATCCGGTTCACCGGGTTCGGGCGAAATACTGCGGCTCCGCTCCGGGGCTCCCACGCGTCTTGCGTGTGGATTGGCGCCATCCCCTCGCACCTCTCTTGACCTGTGAACGGCGAAATGCCTTCAGAAATACGGCAGCATCCATTCGGACTTTTGGGGCTAAGCCGTTTTCAAATGCAAAATTAAAAGATAGTACCTGACGTGCTCCCGCATTTTCTGTGTCGAGCCAGCGGAGGCCCGAACGGGGAGCGCACCCCGTTGATATCCTTGGCTCCGAGTCGCGTGATTAGCCGGATGAAACCTCGTCGCTGGTTCGTCTGCCACCACTCTCTACGCTAAAAGCTCGATAACGAGCTCGCACCGTAACGCAAAAAAGAAGAGCGGAATCGCGTCCAATTCCGCTCGTGGGCCGTTCTCTCTCGCTACTGGGAAGACGCAAGCCCCCGCAAAATTACCGTCCGCAGTCAGGCCATCCGGCCCTTGTGACGGGCATTCAAGAATGTCACGTCACAATATGTAATCCGAATAATATGAAATCCGACTAATATAAAATCCGACATTTATCTAAATAATAAAATTATCTATAGTTTATAAAAATAAAGGCGTTCATGTGTGTGTTTCTCTCATTTATTAAAAAAATATTGCTGCGTAATCTTTACTTGCCATACAATTTCGATTTAAATATTTAAAATGACATGATAATTGACAACTGTCAATAAGATAAAAATTGTCTGGCAATTATTGGCGTTAATATTGTTTATTGTCCAATGACATCGATCGACTATGTTAGGTATTATGTTCATAAAGGAATTAAATAATGCACGATACTAATGCAATAATTTAAATATATGTATGTTATTTTATCGTCTCGATAAATGAGTAATGTATCGGCAGCATGAATTCGAATAGATAGACTATATCAGTTTACTAGCGTTCCCCCGTTACGGCTTCGCCCGAACTCTTCATGTATAGAAAGTTTATATACAGGGTGTCCGGTAATTCGCGCCCCACCCGCCATGTGCAGGTAGAGCAGGTCAAACCGAGTAAAAAAGTCCTCTACCATTTTGCAAAATTCTCAATAATAAGAGAGAAATTAATTAATAAAGTTCGGCCAGTACAAGCGCGCGGAGAAAAGAGACGGCCCACTTTTTTCAATCATTTATACTTAGGCGTGTTCATTTGCAAAGCGCGTCTGCCAACGCTTCGTCGCGCGGTCGCGCGCGTAGCAACGGTGTAACATTACGCTGTCGTTTATCGCCGCGCGCTTAGTGACCACGTTACAGTGGGCCGTCCCTTCTCTCCGCGCGCTTGTACTGGCCGAAATTTATTAATTAATTTCTCTCTTATTATTGAAAATTTTGCAAAATAGTAGATGACTTTTTTACTCGGTTTGACCTGCTCTACCTGCACATGGCGGGTGGGGCGCGAATTACCGGACACCCTGTATATAGATGATTGGGGTAAAATGCAGAAATTGATTTTTAGGTATTTGTATGGATAATCTTTGTAAGCAAGAGCAAAGTCTATATCTCATCAGGCTTCGGAGATATTAAGAAATCCGTAAAAACACATTTTTCCCCTTTTCACCCCCTTAGAGGTTGATTGGGGTAAAATGCAGAAATTGATTTTTAGGTATTTGTATGGGTAACCTTTGTAAGCGAGAGCAAAGTCTATATCTCAGC
Source organism: Lasius platythorax (assembly GCA_963971435.1). Lineage (NCBI taxonomy): Eukaryota > Metazoa > Arthropoda > Insecta > Hymenoptera > Formicidae > Lasius > Lasius platythorax. Next base: position 15,437,475 of record OZ020542.1, on the reverse strand, counting down.
AGGCTTCAGAGATATTGAGAAATTTGTAAAAACACATTTTTCCCCTTTTCACCCCCTTAGGGGTTGATTGGGGTAAAATCCGTTCTTAGTGCGCCCCTACGTCATGCAAGGTATACACCCCCCAAATTTCAACTTTCTAGATCCAGAGGTTTGGGCTGGACGTTGATGAGTGAGTCAGTCAGGACACTTGTTTTTATATATATAGATTTAAGAATTCGCGAGACTGTAACTATAATAACTGCCATAAAAATTTTTATATCCATTTTCCTAATCTTGATTTCTCTCTTTCCCCCACCCTCTTTTCTCTCTGTCCTTCTCTTCCTCCCTCTCTCCCTCCCTTTTCTCCCTCCCCTCTCTCTCCCTCTCTCCCCCTCCCTCTTAAAAACATGTAAATAATAAAATAGGCATGCATCTTACGGTGAAAATAAGATATTGTGATATTGGACACTTTTGACAAATGGCGCCTCGTAGAGGTCAAACAGTCAATTATTGGTGGTTGTGCCCATGGAAACTTTTCATCAGGATGACAAAATGTACAACATTTTAAATTTTCAGCCAATTCCATCGAAATCCAATTTCCATAAGGATTGTGCGGGGTCCTTTGTTGAAAGAAAAAAAATCTCTAGTGGGTGAATTTATTGGAAGTTTCAAGATGGGTGGACTGATATCATTGCAGAGCGAATATGTGAACAACCTGAATCGATTGACTGTGTATATTCTCGTTCAAGAATAATTTGGTAACACCATCAGCTACTGCTAAATGCTTTTCAAAGTTCTTTGGTTATTGTACAGAATGCAAGGCCAAAATAACTGGCCTATTACAAAAGTCGCCGATGAAAGACGTTGACGTAATATTTTTATGTTGCATAGAAAATATTCGGCCGCATATACATACCGGTAGAAAAAAAAGACAATTGAGAGGCATACGTCGCGAAAAAATCGCCAATCAATTGATTGAACAACAAAAAGACGCAATTATTTTCCAACGCGAAAAGATAAGACGTTTAAAAAAATTTGGAGCAAAAAATCTCGCAATCGTGCCGAATACTGCTACCTTGCGCAAAGCGAAGGAACAGCAATTACTTAAGCTACACGGGTTGGAGTTCGTAAATTCTCCTCTAAACATGCTCCACCAGTTGAAATAAGGGAAATATGCGGGTTGTATCCACAGTATAAGCTTACTAAAATTTTATTGCATATATTGGTCACCAGGACAACAACAAATATATACATCTCGGTGTAAAAAAAAACCGAAATGCTGTCTTAGAAATCGACGCAACGGTAAGTATAGCGACACGGACAACGAAGAGCGACCCGCACGTGTTTTTGTATCAGTGCATGCTGGCAACAAATGAAGGGAGTGTGCCAGTTTTCAGATGGTTTCTGCGGATCAAAGATCGTTCATAATTGCTCATTTTTTACGTTTTGTTCTAACAAAAAATGTGCCACGACCACGTTGTATGTGATTTTGGGCGAGCTTTAGTAAATGCTGTTGCAAAAGTATTCGGCAGATGTTACGATTTGCGTGACTATTTGCAAAAATGTAATTGCACAGGGTTCATCGGTAGTACCAGTGGCATATATAAGACGACGTGAGTCATTTTATTGCAATGGTGTCCCAGTGGAAATGTTTCGACAAAAGGATAATTGCAGCCCGACGATTTTACATACGCTGCATTTCACAAGCGTATCAAATGCAAGATTTCGACAAATTAAAAGATTTTATAGAATCAATGTTAGCTGTGGCATTAAGTGAATCGATTGGCAACACGAGTGATGGAGCGCCCGTACCAGCTGATATATGCATTCGATCTCTCAATAACACGATTCAGGGAATAGTTTTGACAGAGAACGAAGATAATGCCCAAAAATCTAATAATGATATCGAAGAGAATAGCGATGCGGAGCACGACACCGTTCATTCGGATTGGCAAATGTAGACGAACAAAATATATTCTAATGCGGAGAATATAGGTAGAAAATCGAATACCGGAAACATATTAATTAACGGATGTTACAATCCCAAATTCGCTCGTTGTTTGAAAAAAAATGTTTATTATCATATCTTCCGCTATGGACTGGCATTATGCGACGCTACTTCGAAGAAAGTTCGAATAATAAATCGAGAATAATCGCAACGTCTGCGTCAGTTGAATCCGAGTTTGCCGATTTGAAATATTGTGCTTTTAACATTAAATTGCCAATGCGTATTGACAAGTTCGTTTTCCAACATCTCGATTATCTTGATGGCAAAATGAAATTGGCTTCAAACGAATATGATCTACCAGCAAAGAATGAGACGGACTTAAAGAGTAAAATAATCACTCAAGAAGACGAATCTAAATCAGAAATCCATAGTTTTCTAGAATCCGAAATCGATCCTGCAACCGACGAGCTGAAAATAACATCCGATATCGAGTCAGAAAGAGATTTGAAAAACGGAAAATATTATAAAGAAAGCGATGTATGGCAAAAAAATTATAAGTCACCAATTAGGTATTCCAATTAGGTATTCTGAAATTTGAAGCAAATGGAGAAATTAATCTTATCAATTAAAAATAATTTTAGTAAGTGCTTATAATTATGACATTTTATTGGTAAAAAATGATTCTATATAGATATTGGCAAGATTGGCTGAAGAGTCTAGCAAAGAATTGCATAAGCTGAATAAAAAATATCAAAAAAAAGGGTAACAAGCGTAATAAAAGTTAATAATAATACATGTTCATAAAATGAGTACACACAACGCACAGTTCTTTACATTATCACTTTACAAGATGAAATGCCAGCTTCCCGATGTTACGGACGCTTATATATTGGTTATATTTGGCGCAATACAAGCGAATTATTCTATATCTAGACGCAAGACGACGTAGAAAATGTATTTGTGAACCTTGGTTGTTGATAAACTTTGACGCACTATAGTTAACATTGATAAACTTTGCTTTGTGCACACGGCATCCGAGATGCCGTGTGCATATCTTTTTCTTTATGTACTGTCATCGCATATTATGTCATACAACATGTCAGCGCAACTGAAAAGAAATAACGCAACATCCACCCACAGCGCGGCGTCTATACCACGATGTTATCTCGTTTTCCCAAAAATCGAATCGTGGAAACATAATATTAATATACATGGATGGATTTGGCATTCGATGCTCTTCAATTTTTGTCGTTACAAAATTTTTAAATTTTGCAAATATAATGGGTGTGGGTGGGGTAAATTAAAAAATTTGAAATTTTCGAAAAATATGATAACGCCATTGTAAAGAGTATAAAAAATCATAAAACTTTTATATAAAACATTTTTTCATATACCTTATATTTTCGAAGGAATTCGCTAAAAATGAAAAAGTCCGATATTTTCGAGGGGCTGTTTCAACTCCTAAACGTTGAAAAAAGCAAATATAAAAAATATGGGTCTAATATTTTTTGATGCTCTACAACATATCCAAAGCCCATCAAAATCGGTGAGGGACACTTCCGACCGTACCCTTGTGAGTGCAATGTAGTCCACTTAGCACAACTTCTCAGTGATCTGCCAAGCTATAAAACAAAAGTTTTCTGCCAATGCAGCTATAATTTCGATAGGCAAAACATTACCCTCAGTATTAACGTAGACCTTATACTGTCCCAAGGCTTTGGTATGATGCAACAGGCATTAGACAATGGACATAAAACTAAACGTACATGCCGAAAATGCTTTACACTGATTGAGGACAAAAACGAATATAGACCGCACGTGATTATCGACACAACAGTTTTAACAGATGATAGATACAAGATCCCAAACAAAATTTTTTGTCACTGTTTGGGAATGCGCTCAGCTCCCGAAGATGCGCTCGTCTCAGCGATCGCACGTCTCTCCCCGCCGACTCAATTCTCGAATATCGAGAGCCGATTCAACGCTGGCTCCGAGCCTCTGCGAGCGAACAATTACCGCGACTCGTATCTCCCCATTCGACCACAATACTTAGAAAATTAGGTGATCGATTTCTGCGAATCGGGATTCACCACGTTTGTCTCCCCAAGCCGTCTGCCAAAAATGTATCCGAATCCGCGGGGAGATCCTGACTCGCGCGCTCGCCAGCTCAATTCTCGGAAGTCCACCGAGGTTCTCACACAAGTTCCGAATTAGTATTGCGAGAGAGTTAATCGCATCCTTAATCACTACTTCGACAAGAAAGCCGGCGACTGTTCGCCACATTATCTTGACTTAATCGTTGAAACAATTATAACTACATTTTGTTGCTTAAAATCAGTTGAGTTATTAAAAACAGTAACTAAAAAATCAAAGTGAGTTTTCCTTAACCGCCGAGCTTTACGAGAAAGCTGTACCAGCCGCCTTTGGGAACAATCGTGTTCAACGCCTCCAGTAAGGCGTCGACTGGCAAATCGCTGAACAATTATTTATTGGCCGGACCAAAATTGCAAACCGATCTCGCTGCCGTAATACTTAAGTGGCGCTTGTTTAGATACGTTTTCACAGCCAATATAGCCAAAATGTATCGTCAAATTTTAGTCGATCCGCGTGCTCTGAATTATCAGCGTATCCTGTGGAGATCTTCCTCCGATCCGATCGAGGAATATCATCTCGTTACCGTAACCTACGGAACAACTTGCGCGCCCTTTCTCGCCCTGCGAGTTTTGCGTCAGCTTGCCGTTGACGAGGGCTCAAATTTTCCATTAGCTCTCCCAATGTTGCAACATCAAATTTATGTCGACGACTGTATCTTCGGCGCCGACGATCGAATTTTGGCACGGCAAACTCGCGATCAACTTGTAACGCTTCTCAAAAAAGGAGGTTTTCATCTTCGGAAGTGGGCGAGTAATTGCTCGACGCTGCTCGCGGACATCGATCCTTCCGATCACGCTCAGCTTCCAAAACTCGAGGCGCTAACCATTCCACGATGGACGGAATACAGCCTTCATGTCATCCACACCGAACTACACGGTTTTGCCGACGCCTCCATGGCCGCGTATGCGGCGGCCGTTTACCTTCGCGTGGTCCCCCTTGACGGCCCATCAGTATCACTCCTCGTGGCGAAATCTAAAGTTGCGCCGCTTAAAACGATAAGCGTGCCACGCCTTGAGCTATGCGCCGCATTGCTTTTAGCGCGCCTCGTAATATTCGCTAGTTCGACCCTCCAAATTCCGTCCCTGAATTGTTATTGCTGGACGGACTCAACGATCACGCTCGCTTGGCTCAGTCAACCGCCGTCGCAATGGAAAACCTTTGTCGCAAATCGTGTTTCAAAAATCCAAGAGTTAGTTGCGGACTTAACCTGGCGACACGTTTCGACGAAGGATAACCCCGCCGATTGTGCCTCTCGAGGTATCTCTCCAAACGACATCTTAACTCATCACCTCTGGTGGTCTGGGCCGTCTTGGTTGACACAGAGCGCAACCTCTTAGCCGCAGTCATCTCATCCAATAATGGATGCTGCTCCTCCTGAGGAGCGAACCTCACTTCATTCAAACACCGAAACGTGGAGTCTTCAGTCTCGCTTTTCCTCGTGGCCGAAATTATTACGCGTAACTGCCTTCGTGATCATGAGATTTGCCTCTCGTCTTCGAGGTCGGAAATTAATCTCAACTGACCTCTCCAACTCAGTTTCAAAACCTTCGCTCATTCTGCTATCGAGCGAAATTCAGACAGCACGAGTTTTTTGGCTCAAACGCCTACAAGCTACCACGTTTCCGATGGGTCTTTCGAGCTTGGAAAAGTCGATATCAATCTCAAGGTCAAGCAAGGGTTAAACCCCTTACCGTTCATTTTTAAACACACACATACAAGAATTAAAGAACTTATTGCCACTAAATTCAACTCCAAAAACCACATTGATAAATAAAGAAACAGAACAAGAAAAATTTATAGCGGTCCTTTACATCAAAGATTTAACCAAACAAGTTTGCAACTCTTTTAGAGGCACGGAATTAGTAGCTGGTTTTAAATGTTTCAACCGCCTAAACACTTTTATTAAAGTACATAAAGACATTACACCAACAACATCAAATAACAATGTAATTTATAAAATTGAATGTAATGATTGTAACGCATCTTATGTAGGTCAGACCAAAAGACAGTTAAAGACGAGAATCGGCGAACACAAGTCAAACACTAAAAAACACATCTCGCAAAAATCAGTAGTTTCTTTGCATATTATTGAACATAAACATGATATGGATTGGGAAAATGTAAAAATCATAGATAAAGAAACCAATTATTATAAACGATTAATTGCAGAAACAATCCATCAATATCAATATCATCATATCAAACAACAAACGGTTTAAACAATAAAAAAGATTGTGATATGCTGGATCATTCGTATTTCCCGTTATTTGAAATATTTAAAAATAAACAACGTCCATAATATTTACTTAATAACATACGTGTCTTACCTACAAAAGATATATAAGAACAACACCGTCGAACATCTTATCATTTCGACTTATTAGTCTTTTTACACAATAGATACTTTTTATAGTGTGTGGTGTATTTCAATTATTACTAATTTTATATCTGACTAGTTCTACGATAGAATATGTTGAAATCTTTGCATGTTCGGTGAGTTTACCTAGTGACTTATTAGTGAAATTTGATTTTGATTGTAAACAAAAAACAGTTAAGTTTTATCGTCCATTACTCTTTGATTTACAGTGAGTTTACAAACAACATGTCAAACCATGGTAAAACTAAATCCAACACTATGCCATTTTTTCAAATTGGTGAGCGACTACTCTTGATTTCAACTTGACGATTTTTTTATACCAACAGACTCATCATGTTAATCTAATTTGACCGTTACGAAATATTTGTAATGTTATCGTTTTATTATTTTTTTGTCAATCTATTTCGGCTGAAGAGACACAAGTTAAGTGTCGAAACGTCCCGTCATATTTGTAAACCGACATAATTAAACATGTCACATATGTAATATCAAAGTTTATTGTATTAAATTTGTACATGCTCGAATAGGCCTATCTTTATTTTTAATTTTATATTATTGATATTACCGAGTTTAACTGACACATTAATTTTTTATGTATTTTCAAGCGAAAAACGGTAAGGGATTGTGTGATGACACAAAGATGGCAGGTCCCTTGCATCTAAGATCTGAGATTGAATGTGAAACTATTATGAAAATATTACTATTATTATCATTTTTACTGAAATTACTATTGCTAATGGTACAATTAGTATTATAATTTTTGTTTTATTACGTCAATTATATTTTGTTTTATTACGTGAATTTTTTCAGTTGTGCCTCATGCGGAGGCACTGGATATTTTTGGGGATTCGTGGCCGGAATTGGAATTAGGATTCCGGGGCGCCAAGGGGCTCATTGAACTTTGCTTTCACTTTTGTAAAAGTGTTCACTAATTTATTCTAATAAGTGCTTGCGAGTTGCACTTGATTATTAGTATTTTTATAGCGGCTCTATTTAGCGGCTATTCCGAATTGATTAGCGAATTATTAACTGGCCCGGACTTAGCGACTCTCTTTATTGATAGCGACTTTGTTTGTTGTTACATTTTTGCGACTGCCCTGCGCACGCTTGCGACGAGCCTTTTTATTCTTTCTCCATTTCCGGAAATTTCGGGTGTGCGGCCAAAGTCCAAGTGCAAGCGAAGCAGGTTCAAAGTCGAAACTCTTCGCTTGCATTTTTGCAAGTGTTTTGGTATTCACGTGGTCAACGTTCTTTGACCTAAATATAATTCTATATAATTATATTCTCTTAAAATTACGTTATAGCTTTTCGGGCTATAATACAGTGCAAAATTTCATAAGATAACCAAAGAAAAAATTTATAAAATATTTAAGCATAGGATAAGAATACTAAAAAGAAAAAACACAAAAATATATATGTTGAGGATTCTCCTGAAAGGGACATGGCAAATCGCCTAGCGGTAGGAACGAGACATTAGGCGCGCTCCGCGATTTAGATAAGCGATCGATGGCGACATCCGACGGCGCCCCGCGCGAATTACGCGATCGCCAAATTTCGGTGATCGCCCATGCAGCGCGATAATCCATCCGGTTATCGCGTGGCCTTGCGTAATTGGCTCGCGGTTCGAATTCCGCGAGCTGATAGGCGTTTCTAAGAAAGGGTCTAACGGGTGCTTCCGGAAAAGGTGCCGGCCGGTAGATCTCGTTCAGCGTTCACATTGAAACCACGTTACCTAGTTCTCACGTTTAAGCACATTTGTTAACTGGCTTCGCCATTCAGTTTATACAATTTTATAAGTGTTGATTGTTAATAAATACTTAATTTTCAGTAACAGTGAACATTTATAATAATTTCTCTCACCGATTCATCAACCAGCAATTTCTTGTGAAAACCCGTTCTCGCCACGCTATAGCGGATCGTCCGATATAGTTCGCGATTCTTAAACGGAAAGTTCAAACAATATATATATATATATATCAAAAATTACAAAAAAAACAAAAACAAAAAAAATTAAAAAATTAAAAAAACGAAAAAAATGAAAAAATAGAGTCAAATCTTACCACGTCCCCGTCGTTGGTTCAGGATAATGCAAAGAGTGAGAAAAATCAATCCGACAAATAAAATATGAATACGCAATAAATAGGAAATTTTGAAATACAAGTACGAAAATCGATTGGAGCACCTGTAGAACTAGAATTTACTATATTATCTATATTATCTATATTATCATTATTTTATTATCTGCTACAGCATATCATAAACAATTGATTTCACATATTTTTCATGAAACATTCATAAGAAATAGACAGAAACAAATCGAAAAATTTAACGATTTGTGTGGTATAGACTTTTCGCATATTTGTGTGGTAGAGTCTAGTACTATCAGGCAGAATTAGTTTAAAGTCAAAACTAGTTTTAAAAAAATGCCGATTTACGACCAGCATCTCACCTATACGTATAGGCTGAGCACCTCGTTGGTTCTAAATTGTTTAAAAAAATTAACTCCTAATTGTGTGTATCGCCTAGAACTCTTTTCGAATGTGAAGAGGGAGTATTGATTTACGAGAAATATCATTTGAGATCGTCAAAACTGCCGATTTACGATCAGCATCTCATACCTATACGTATAGGCTGAGCATCTCATTGGTTCTAAATTGTTAAAAAAAATTAACTTCTAATTGTGTATCGCCTAGAACTCTTTTCAAGCGTGAAGAGGGAATATTAATTTACTGGAAAAACCATTTGGGATCGCTAGAACTGCCGATTTAGGGCTAGCATCTCATATCTAAACGTATAGGCCGGGCGTCTCGTTGATGCTAAATTGTTCAAAAAATTAACTATTAACTTTATCATCGAGAACTCTTTTCTACCGTGAAGAAGAAGTATCAGTTTACTAAAAAACCATTTAAGATCGCCAGAACTGTTAATTTCTGACTAGCATCTCACCCCTATACGCGTAAATACGTTTTGTGATGACAAATTATTTTCTACGGAGTTTAATCGTCAGAACTATCGACAGAATGTGCGTAGACGATAGAACTCTGCGGAATATTACTGCTTTGTGATCAAATATTTGAAATATAATAGATGCTATCAGATGTTCTCGGAAGTTGGCATCTCATTTCTTAAAAGCTAAATATTTATAATTAATTCGACGGAATTATTGTTAAAACCTATCAAGAACTGTAGAACAATGCTGGATGCAAGAAAATCTGACGTTTATTTGTGAGATGCTGACACTTGAGATGCCAACTTCACACATATGCTCCGCCGTTTTTTTCCTTCTTATTTAATGTAATTTGGAGCCTTTATATCTCGTTATAATTTCGAAGGAAGTTATTGCCAAAGTAGAAGAGACCACTTTCCAATGTATTTTAACGGATGATGCATTACTTGCAAAGTAAACTGATAAATCTGTACACAAGAAATGTTATTTCGCTTTAAACAATTTACTTCATTTACTTGTTATTATATATATATATAAAGGATATTTTTTACCTCCTTCCAAAGTTCTGCATATATATGTCAAATATATATTTCTATTGAAATGAATATTGCGCGCATTTAACCCTAATTGTAATATTCTAACACATGTAATTTACAGCGCTTAGCTTCGCTAAAAATGGAAAGTCCCATAAGATGAGAATCATTTCTTTTTCACATTAAAGATGCGAAATTTTTAATTGTATATAGATCTTTTCCTTCCATCTCTATCGTTTTTCTGAGTAATTATCTTTGAACAAACTTACTAATTATATATCGATGTTTCAAGAAACCAAATAGCATTTTATAGTTATTAAAAAAAAGAATATTGAATATAACGGGCTAAATGAGAGCCAAGCGCTGTAAGAGGTGCGCAAATAAGTCTTATTTCTTTTTGGTTATTGTATAAAAAACCTTTTATTAAAAACGTACGTTTCGGTCCTCCTTTCGGACCATCATCAGCGATGTCAATAATTAACTGTCAATAAACAAAGAAAGATATGAAATACTAATACAGAATATATTATACAAAATAATCGTTGACAATTAAAATTTTAGAGAAGCGTGGATAATTAATTCTTTTATCGGCGTTTGTGTTGCGGATTATAATTTTTCCATAAAAATTGATTTACGTACATGGAGTGTTCGTGAGTTCGCTTATCCACAGTCATCACTGACCTCACCTGTCTCAACGAAATAATTGCTCTCCCGGTTCCAGTCGTGAAGGAAAAATTGCCGTGAGTCTTTAGGGTTGTAACCATTTTGACTGTAACTTTATGTGAGAATTAATTGCTCGGTTTGCGGCTTAGTTTGATTGTTAGTTAAATCTATATGTTGATGGAGAGGTATCTTACTTCATCGAGCGGTGACAGGACCGTGAGCCGTGGGAGACGGTACACAACTGTCGGTTAACATATGTCAAAATTTAGTCGTCGCGTGACATTGTGCGTGCGTGTATAAACAATGTGGATGTCCGAAAGGAGGACCGAAACGTACGTTTTTAATAAAAGGTTTTTTATACAATAAACAAAAAGAAATAAGACTTATTTGCGCACCTCTTACAGCGCTTGGCTCTCATTTAGCCCGTTATATTCAATATATTTTATAACAGAGCCTATTATTTACATTGTAAAAAAAAGAAATTTACAAGAAACTTAATAAAAATTCTTTAAAATTATCTTTTTGAAAATTGTGTAATTAATAGCAAGCATTTTTAAAATTTTCTTATTAATAGAATTCTAAAAATTTTATTTAATTTATAAACAAATTTCTTGAAACACTGACAATGCAAATAAACAAAAAACATAATGCTTTAAGAAGACAAACTTAATAATAATAAATAAATAATCATATTTCTTCCCGACATGATTTATAATATTTGTTATACAAAAGACAATAAGAAAATAAATTTATATATCGATACAATTAAAATTTGTTTCATTATTGAAAATAAATTATAATATGTTTATATGCCTGTTACGTCCGGCGGACTCCACGATTCTTTTTTTTCACAGTATACTAAACAACGATAAATTAGATTATACTGGTCGACATGTCAGATGCGGATTGAATTTCGCGTATCATTTCTCGTAGATTTTTGGCCGCTGAATCCGAATCTGGCAGTGAATTTGAGAAAATTGAAGTCAAAGGTGCAAAAAATGTGTTTTGGCCATTTTTGATAAAGTATAGCTGATGAACCCGATGTGTTAGAAAATTCGGCAATAACTCAAAATGAAGGCTAGACAATATACATTAAGCTAAGCAAACCCATAATTAATCCGCAATTACCTATCGCGAGCTACAACGTGTCTTTGTGGTGGGGTGCGCGCGCACTCATGCCTCGCCAGTCTCTGACCGACTTCAAACAAAATCATAGCGATGAAATGTTGTGGGGCTTGGACGAGGAGGAGGAGGACGCGGAGTATTTTTTGTGGATCCAGAAGACACCTTTTGTCTGCGGCAATTATTCGGGATGGAACCATATCCTGAGGTCGCTCCCTTCGGCACCGAACGGTGGGACTAGCATGTAAGTACCTCTCTTTTTTTAAATTTAATAATATATAAATTAAAATACTAATATTTTTGTTTTTTGTTACAGAGGCGGCACCCTCGGAATATTTTTATATTTTTTATTCCATTTTTATATTTTATATTTTTTTTTACATTTTTATTTTTAATACACACACAGATATTTGTATAACACATACACATATTAAATAAATAATTATTATAATATGTAAAAATGTTTAATTGTATTCATCCTTTCTCTCTCCTTCTTTTCCCATCTCGGTATCTCTTTTGCTCGCGCTATCGCTCTCGCGGACGCCTCACCCTATCGCTTTCTCTTTCTCTCGCTCGTGCTACCTCTCTCAGCGAGCCGCACTCGTCGCGCGATGTACAGTCCGAGGACGCCTCACCCTAGAGTCCTATATATAATCAGAGAAGCGCAATCGGTACCCCCTCTACGCTTCCCATGGCCGCCATGTTGAGCCCGTAACTATGTCCATGGGAGTTCTAACCTAAAATATCACATCGATATATCATATGATATCGAAATCATATTGAATTGAAAAATGGAGCAATATTCTCTAATTCGGCAATAATGTATAAGTATTGTTTGTATATTGTATTGTACATTGCTGCTTAGAACCATATTTTTTGGATCATGGTTTTTATGATAATCATACTTATTTATTATATATTTTATATCTTATATATTTTTTTTAAATATTTCTTATATATTTTATTTCTTATATTTTTTACAATAAATGACAATTGTATATAATTTGGTTACTCTTTTATTCGTAGTTTTTCATAACATGAATACATAATATTTATCTAAATATATTAAATCGTAAAACTCCTAAACATTTAGAAATTATAAGAAAAGAAAACTAAATAATTCGATAAATTATATAGATAAAATAAAACAACCGTTAACAAAAAAAAGTGAGAGCTTATAGAAAAAAATTGCTAAAATTAACATATTTGCAATATATATATAGCTTTTATCAGAAAATAATTTCTATTAACTATCCAATAGCAAGAATATTTTTAAATATTGCAGAAAAAGAACTTTTTCTCAACTGAAACTGTATTAAATATAGAAATCGATCATGTACTTACAGAAAACATGACAAAATATTATGTTGCATAATATTTTGTTATGTGTTTTCTTTCATTAAACAACAGCATGCATAGCCATGGTCTTGCTATTGTACATGCATTTTTTATTTACTTGACAAAACTGCTTCTTCTGATTCAAACAATACATTTTAAATCTCATTGTAAAAAATCTACTCAGGATTTTGTTAGTGATATTATGGCAGGATGGTATTTGTGTCTCATCCCATACATATTGCAACTGTTGAACCATGAAGTTTATAATTTTTACATGCGTTACTGTTTTTAAAGTATCTCTAAGCTGTCGAAACGTTATTTCTGCTTTCATAACAGCTTTAAAACAACTGTCAGACACTTTATATAAATTATTATCCTTATAACTATGTAAATCAATAACAAATGCATACGGGTGGTCATTAGGACCTTGCCACAATACAGCATTAAAACAAATATCACAGATATTGTAATATCTTTTAACACTATTTATCACAGCTCCAGCTATATCATAAATAATTGGCCATTCCCACTTATCTAACAAATTACAATGAAAATCTTCAAGTTGTGGTACATGAATAGCTGAGGCTTCCATGAAAGACTCAATCTCTTTTTCTTGGCAGTTTGCAATTGCCAATTGTTTTGACACGTCTAAGAAGTTAATTGTGATCATCTCTATTTCATTCTCTGAAATGTCAACGTCATAATTGGTAAATTTGGAGCAAGAAGAAATTTGTGATATAGTAATAAGTTTTAAATTTTGCTTTACTTGCAATGCATTCGGGGTAGGCATCTTAAAACGGATTAGCGAAAATACATTTTCTAAGCAATCCTGTGTAAAACGACTAGTTAGAACAAACTTATAATCCCGTTTGTTTAAAAGAAAATCTTGTAGCTGCAGAATGCTTTCAGTGGCCATAAGTACACCAGTCTGCACTGGTTTCCAATGTCCTTTTTTGCCAATACTCATTTTTTTAAAAATATTAAGAGTCTTTTGAAGGTGATGTATTGCTTTATTATAATCTTCGATTTTTTCTTTACTGAGAGCTAAAGATCTCTTTCTGTTTGCCATAAGAGCAAACCATTGGCTGACGAGATTAATAAAAAATGCTGTAGTATCAATGGCAGAATTATTAGTACTTTTGGATAAAAGTTTTAATCCAGCCTCAGTTCTTGAATTGAAAATTCCTCGTGTAGTGGAAACTTTCATTTTATTATATTGATTTTGACAGTGCAAGTTATCTTTAAGTCTAAAGGCGATCTTTAGTTCAGAGTTATTCTCATGGTTTACAAGCTCATCCAAATGTTTAATTTCAACCAATGGGTGACAAAGATTCTCAGACTCACAAATATCTTGGGGAAAAGTGATTGTTTTATTACTCTCTAGCATACACCTTATATTTTTGAAAACATGCACAGGGTCTGGAATAAAGAATAACTTATTTTCTGTTCTAATTGGATGTTGAATAGAAACATTTATATGATATCTAGAGCAACCGACTTCAAAAGCATTCCACATAGCTCTATTATCTGTACCCATATCACTAATTATTGCATGAACTTGTAAACCAATATTTTCAGATTTTTCGATTATATTTAGAATGATATTTTTTAGTGCTGAACCAGTTGGGTTTAATTCGTTTTGCTTATATTTCATATCAGTGGATTTAGTAAAGTAATAGGCCACAGTGAACTTCGAACGAGTTGTTAAGCCTGCTAATGGAATTAATAAAACTTTATTAGCTATTCCAGAATGTGTAGGAAAAGTGCAAGCTCCAATAAACTTTTGAGTAGATAAATCAAATACCTCGTCAGCTTTGATGGCCATCTCATCCATTACTATTACACAGTCTTTTTCTTGGAGTTGCAATTTCTTTACTTCACATTGTAGCATATGGAATACCTCATGAAGAATATTACTTTCAAATTGTATATGTTGCAATTTACTTTGAAGAGTTCGTATACTAGGATAAATCGGAAGTTGTTTTACAAAAGCCGCATAACCATGAGTTCCCCATTTTAACTTAAATTCCAAAGCATCCCTTATTATTGGAAGACTCCATTTTAAACCATGATTGGATTTCCTAGTCAAAGCCCTAATCTGATCTGGTCGCAATCTCGTCGACACAGCTTCGTGGCTTTTCAAATGAAAATTTTGTAATCTCTTTAAACGTATCCTTTCAGTAACTAACTTTTGTTTAGTTTTTTTATAAAGTTTAGTTATATTTTTAACATTCAGATTTGTTGCAGCAACTTGTTTCTTAAGTCTTTGAATTATATTGTTTTTTTCGTCCAGTTCTTTTAATAATTTTGTTTTTGACTGGAGTTCAGAGAGTTCTAAATTTTCTTCTTGATTTTCGCATTTCTGTGCAGTAGATGCATCCAACTAAAAAAAAGAATGCATATATAAAATTTATATAAAAATCGACAATAATATGAAATCTGGAACTGTTAATAAAAATTTTGTTTTTTTTACCTGAAAAATATGACTATTGTTATCATCAGATTTTTGTCTCACTGATATCTCAGATGTATGTTCGACCGATGGTGAATGTAAATCTTTGGTCGATGGTGGATGTGGCTGTTCCACCGATGGGTGTAAATCTTTGGTCGATGGTGGATGTGGATGTTCGATCAATGATAATTCAGTAAATGCTGAACAATATGTATGGTCATCATAATGATTTATGTTTGTATTGTATTTGTTTCGTTTTTGTACCTTTGTGATGGTCTGAAAAGTGGAAAATATATTATCACAAAAATTGAATAATACTTTGATACAAAAGTTAATAAAAAATTTAATAACTTACTTTCTTGCAGGTAAAGTTGTATATATGATTATTCTTTTTGTCGTTGTTATTAATGTCAATATTTGTTATGTCTTTCAAGGTTTGTGAACTTCGGTGGAATCTTTGTATAGATTTTATATTACTAATAAGATTCTCATTATCTTCAATTTCTTTAGCTTGCAATGAGGGAACGGCAGATTGTTTGAGCCTTCAATTTGTATTCTGCCTTGTGTCCACATAATCTTCAGGAACAAAATGCAACTAACGAAAAATTAAAAGTACATGATAAACATTCACACGGGGGGAATGTTTCAACGAAATTTTATATATTCCTATAAAATACCTCACAATTCTGCTATTAGATTTCAAATTCCAACCAGGCCTCTTTAGGGCAATCCAATTAACCCAAGCATTTTGCTGTTCTAAATTGTGTTTTGGAAATGTGTGCATGCGTACTCTTTGTCCTTCTGTTGTTTTATAATGTAATACTTCACATACTCTGACCATTTTGATGATACAAAATAATAATTTCTGCAAAAGACGACGAATTTAATAAGTATATAAAAATATGTAATTATAAAATTTTTGATTGACACATGGAAAATAAATAAAAATAGTACAGGTTATGATAATTAACTCATACAACATGCATATTTAATATGTTATATATATTAAAAATGTCTTAGCGATATCTAAAATATGTTTTTTTTTTAGAAAATAACATTACAATTATATTTTTTTCTTACTTGCAGTATGCCGGTTGTGGTTAGTTTGCCCATATAGGATCATTACGGGCCCGACAGGCGGTCAGCCAATCAGCGAGCGGCACGCCAATTGCGCTTCTCTGATTATATAGGACTCTACCTCACCCTATCGCTCTCTCTTTCTCTCGCTCGTGCTACCTCTCTCAGCGAGCCGCACTCGTCGCGCGATGTACAGTCCGAGGATGAGAACGCAAGGAGAACGCGAGAGAGAACGAGAGAGCGATAGCGCGAGGGGTTCGCAAGGAGAAGGATAGGAAAGAGGAATATGAAATAAATTTTTTTTTAATATTTACAATAATTCTTTATTATAGATAATAGTGTGTATGTATACTTTACAATGTGTATGATATTGAAAAATATATAAAATGAAAATACAATATTTAAAATAGAAAATAATATGATATATATAAATGTTGTGTGTGGCGAAGGGTTCCTTCTGTAATATAAAATGTATTAATAATTATATTTTTAGTAATAATTATTATAAAATTTAAAAACTTACGTTAATTGCTCATCCAATTAGCCTTCATTCGTCTGCGTTACAACCAGGATTGAGTTCTGTTATTACGCAGAAGTTACGAATTCGCCATTCGCAATAATCAAATGGATGTGTAAACAAAGTACGCATAGAGAGGCAATGATATAGATCATTCGTAAGAAGTTTTTTTAAACCGATTTCACGTGTGTCGCCTACACGATTGAATTTACTGAAGTGTTTCTTGAAAGCGCTGGAACACTGGTATCTACGCTTAAGAAACGTTTGCGTAGCGATTTTCTTGTTTCTTCAAGTCGCGCGATTCGAGCTGTCCGCGATTGTAGATCTCCGATCAATAATCGCGGATTTATTTGCATTCCAACAAATCTCCATGGTTCTTCTGGACATTGTCCTTTCAACCAGTCGATACACTTGTCGCAATCTAACTCCCATTCATTTTACCACTTTTTATCATATTTATCAGGATGCGTTCCTCCACAAAAATTTTCTTTTTTCAGTCTATCGACTATCTCCAACACATGTTGCTCCAATTCCGCAATGTATTTCTCCTGAGTTGCCATCATAACTATTTATAACACTTACCAAATTTTAAAAATTCACGTTTAATTTTTTATGTACTGCTTTTTACTTCTTCAGCCACAGATCTTTATAGACTGCAACGTATCAGTGCCGATGTTTGGCAGCTTTGTACCCTGCTCCCCCGTCCATAAGCGACGATTCAAATATCTTCCTCATTGTTTATCTATAAAGAATTGCAACGTATCAGCGCTGATGTTCGGCAGCTTTGTGCCCTTGCTCCTCTATCCAGCGGCAATGCGATAAGGGGCGGAGATTATCTTTCTGAGATGTAATTAAACACTCGATACACATCATATAAACACAGAGAGAAGAAAGGATTAGACGAAATATATAAGGAGGATGGAAGCGCGTCAAACCATAGTACGTGATTTGAAAGCGCATACATCGGTTGAAAAAAGTAAAGTGTTGCTTGGGTGAAAAATGGAAATTAATAATTTCGAGGCAATATCAGACGAGTTGTCTGACGAAGATCACGCATTGTCTGATGACAGTGATTACATTAGTGACCACAGTGAGGACCTCACGGAAAGTGTTAATAACATAGTGTCTAATTCGCAAATCATTGCGCTAAACGGACGTACGAAATTTTGCACCATATACTTTTATTATTTCACGGGTGGTGCTTTAGCTCTATGTGCTTCGTGCATGATCGTTTTGCAAAACGCGAATGTCGGGCACATGTATGCTGTTCGGAAGCATGTGATTGAATTACACGATGCAGTGGATGGTCGATTCTGTTCCAATTGTAAAAATCCAGTGTATCTGATATTTCCATGTAATATGTGTCTAATTTGTACGCGGTAAAAAAAACATTATCATAAAAAGTGTGGAAAAAAACATGGAAAACACCGAGCAGACTGAAGGCGATCTGTTGGAGCGATCCCACCAAGTCGCCACCTTGGGCGAGTATTTTGCATGGGTGCAGCGTTGCGAGGATTTTATCAAACAGCTCGAAGAATGCAGTCGTGTCAAGCGTCCGCGACTCGATCGGAGTTCGATAATCTTTGGTGGCTAGAATCGCGCGACTTGAGGGTGCAAAGACTCGATTGCAGAGACGGTTTATACCTAGTGGTGGTGATTACAGTGGTGACAATAACGCAGAAAGACTCGTTTGGCGGGAGATCGATACCGCGTTCAAAAACCGTATACTGACCGGTGCGGTGATTAACGCAGACTATATCGAACCGCGACAATTTCTCGAGGAAGACATTGTGCTCGAACACGTGCAAAAAGTGATACAAAAACACATTAATATGACAGTAAATACTGTGTTTAATGGCGAGTTTATGTCGGGTGATAAACGTGCAAATAAATCAATCAATACGAGAAACTATGAACTCTTTCGCACGTCCGATTTACGCGAGTGGTACGAGCGCCGCGTCGAGCCCACCCTAGCATCGCTAGAAGAATTCCAGGAACGTGACAGTGGTTGGGGATTGTCGCGAATAATCGATTTGACTGTAAATATCAACAAATATAATTCAATGCGCGCGGGATGCTATATTAAATTACCGCGAGAAATAATGATAAAAAGAGTGGTGATAAACGTGCAATCCAAAGACAATGCGTGTTTCGCGTGGGCGGTGGTCGCTGCTTTCTACCCCGCTGAAAGAAAGATGGAACAGGAATCATCGTACCCGCATTATACAACAGTGCTAAATCTCCAGGACATTGAGTTTCCAGTGACTGTGAATCAAATTAAAAAATTTGAACTCACCAATGACATTTCAATAGATGTATATAGTATTGAAAACAAGAATAACATTGTCCCGATACGTCTCAGTGAAGAGAAGAAAGAAAAGCATGTCAACTTGCTATACGTGCAAGATCCGCGAGATAACAGCGTTGGACATTTCGTGTGGATCAAGAATCTATTCCGGCTCGTAAGCTCGCAACTGAGCAAACACAATGGCCAAAAATATATCTGCGATCGGTATGTATATTTAATAAAATATAATTATAAAATAATCGTAAAATAAAAAATTAAAAAATATTTGAATAAAAGATAAAATTGTAATTTCCATTTTACAGATGCTTGCACTATTTCGGATACGAAGAAAAGTTCACGAAGAGCAGTCACATGTGGTTGATTGTAGGGAGATGAACGACTGCGCTATCCGGTTACCGAGCGATAAGGACAAGTGGCTCGGCTTCGACAACTACAACAGAAAAGAGCGGCTTCCGTTCATCGTATACGCCGACTTGGAATGTGTGCTTGCAAAGACGGATAAGATGGAAGAAGAAAAAAATTTATACCAACATCACGAGGTATTTAGCGGGTATTATGTACATTGCTCGTACGACGAATCGTTATCCGCTTATCATTCTCGTCGCAGTACCGATTGCGTTTCGTGGATCGTCGAACAACTTCAAAATTTAGCACTGCGTAAAGACTATCTTAACAACAAATGTCCACATGGTAAATTTAACACCGGACGAGTGGGAAAAATTTCACAGCGCTACTGATTGCCACATTTGCGAGAAACCATTCGCGCAAGACGATACATGCGTACACGATCATTGCCATCTGACCGGGCGGTACCGAGGTTCCGCGAATTCAAATTGTAATCTAAATTATAAAGAATCATTTTTTATGCCGATAGTTTTTCATAATTTATCAGGTTACGATTCACATTTTATCATCGAGGAAATAGCTGCAGCGTTTGAAGGGAATATCGATTTACTTCCGATAACAAATGAAAAATATATATTTTTTACAAAAAATGTTAAACTTGCAGACGATAAGAATCACATTAAATTACATTTCATCGTTTCATATAAATTTCTTACAGCTAGTCTTGACAAATTAGCATCTTTTCTAAATAATGATAAACTCCAAATTTTAAAATCACAATTTCAAAATTTATCGACTGATAATTTTAATTTATCAACACGGAAGGGCGTCTTTCCTTATGAATATATTGACTGTGTCGACAAGTTGCAGGATACGTGTTTACCACCGCGCGAATCGTTTTACAGTTCCTTGACCGGTGACACAGTATCCGAGAGCGGTTACGCGCACGCCGAGAACGTGTTGCAGCGATTCTCCATTCGAACGCTAGGTGAATATAGCGATCTATACCTAAAAACTGTCTTGTTATTAGCCGATATTTTTGAAAACTTTCGCGACAAATGTATCGAGAGTTGCAGACTCGACCCCGCGTATTACTATACTCTTCTCGGACACACGTGGGACGATGGCGTATTTACAGTCAAATCGATTATTCGCGACAATGCCCAACCACTATCGCGTTCCTGGAATTCTTCTAGAGATGCTACGGTGGGCTCGATAACGCGGCGCTCGTACCACTCGCGTAAATCGGACGTGCGGAAGAGCTCATAGTTTCTCGTATTGATTGATTTATTTGCACGTTTATCACCCGACATAAACTCGCCATTAAACACAGTATTTACTTTCACATTAATGTGTTTTTCCATCACTTTTTGCACGTGTTCGAGCACAATGTCTTCCTCGAGAAATTGTTAAAACCAAAAGAAGTTACATTCGAATTGCTCACAGACACCGATATGGTTATGTTTATCGAACGTGATATACGCGGCAGGTTAAGTCTGTTCCAACAGGTACGCGCACGCTAATAACAAGTACATGCGGTCGTACGATGTATCGAAACCGTCATCATATCTCATGTATTTCGATGTAAATAATTTGTACAGATGGGCAATGTGTCAACCATTGCCTCATGCCGATTTTCGATGGATCGACAACGTGTCCAGTTTTGATTTATCATCAATCGCGCTCAATTCGCCTACAGGTTATATTCTTGAGGTCGATCTCGAGTATCCTCAAAGTAAACAACGCGCACGCTGACCTACCGTTCTGTCCGACGCGCGATAAACCGCCAGGCAAGCAGGAGGCCAAGCTCCTCGTGACTCTGTACGATAAGAAGCGTTACGTCATACACTACCGCAACCTGCAGCAGTGTACGCGTCACGGTCTTCGCGTTACAAAAATACGTCGCGTATTACAATTTGCTCAATCTCCGTGGTTCCGTAATTATATCGAACTCAATACACATTTTCAAACACTGGCTAAAAATGATTTTGAGTAACATTTATACAAATTTATGAACAACGCGGTATTCGGCAAAACGATGGAAAATGTGTGCAATCGCGTAGATGTAAAATTATTGACAAATTAAGACGGACGATACGACGCGGAGGCAATGATCGCGAAACCAAATTTTCATAGCAGAAGCGTTTTCTCCGAAAATCTTGTAGCTGTTGAATTGCGCAAACTCGAGGTAAAATTTTACAAACCAATCTATGTCGGTATGTGCATACTCGACATTTCTAAAACGTGTTTGTACGAGTTTCATCACGAATACATGTCACCGCTGTATCGTGACAAATGTCAGGTAATGTACACCGACACAGACAGCCTCGTATACCACATCGAGTGCGACGATGTGTACGAGAACATGAGACGCGATATCGCTAGATTCGACACGAGCGATTATGCTGTAGACAACGCGTACGGTATACCGCTTGTGAATAAAAAGATACCGGGTCTGATGAAGGATGCAAACAACGGTACAATAATGACTGAATTTGTCGGGCTTAGAGCAAAAATGTACGTGTTCAGAGTGGATGGTAAAAAGGATACGAAAAAGGTTAAAAGTGTTAAGAGCAACGTTGTCGCGAGAACGATAACGTTCGACGATTACACGCAGTGTTTGCATGACGAGATTGAAATGACACGTCAACAATCATGCACAAGATCTAAATTGCACGAAGTGTATACCATTCGCGAGCAAAAATTGCTCTAAGTCCGTAAGATGACAAGCGGTATATCGTACCTGATTCGACCGACACGTTACCATAGGGACATTACCAGATACCCTTATAAAATGTAATATGATGTAATATAATGTAATGTGTGTGTGTGTGTGTGTGTGTTTAATATAATAATGTTATGTAATGTAACGTATTATACTATTGAAAGAAATATTAATCAAGATTTTTTTGTATATGTGAATGTATTTCATATTTCATATTTCATATATATATTGTAACGATTATTGAAAGAGAGATATATTAATAAAAATTTTGTATTTCACATATTTTTTATATGTTGTCCACACTGTATATTTTTTCCTATATTAAAATAAATACAGTCTGTATGAATTAAATCACGTTGTCCTTATGTATCCAAAAGTTGTGCGATGTATTAAATCCCAGCCATTTCACGTAAACCTCGTCACCCCTCCTGCGCAGTACTTTCTCCACGAGATACACATCCGGATAATTCGCGCGACGCAATTCGTGCTCGTAGAACGCTCCAGCGACAGATTTTTAGCGATAGTTCTCGAGCAGATAGCTTACGGGATTAGTACGCTGCACTTTAACAATCAAACACCTCGGTTGTCCAATTTGGCGTGTAACCCTTCTCGAAAAGTGTCTTGTACTTGCTAACGCGTACCTACTTTGAACTTTGCCGGACCCGCGATATTTACGCGGTTGTACACAGTAGCCAAGAGTCTTTCAGCGATCGCGGGGGTTACGTCGACGGGTCGCGTGCCGATCGTTCGATGCTTGCGCGCGTTGTAATCCGATACGAGTCGCGGCAACGCGTCGATCCACTTGTAAGTTCCGTTCAGCGTAAACATCTTCCACATGTCGTTTTTCAGCGTGCGATCGAATCGCTCGACGACCGATGCCTTTCAACACCGAATATGTGGAATAGTGATTGATGTCTTGTTTCCGCATAAGCTGCTGCACGTCAGCGTTGTAAAATTCCTTCCCCATATCGGTTTGTATGTTTCTCGAACATCTCTTGCTATCTCGAATTATCTCGGCGATAGCGTCAGCTGTCTCGCCTCCGCCTTTACTCTTGAGTGGTACGGCCCACGCGTGCTTGCTGAAAACATCGATGACGGTATGTAGTGGTAACCTCTGTTGAAACGAGAGTACGGACGCATCTCGACGATGTCAGTTTGCCACAGGTCTTCGTATCCCCGCACTATGACATGTCTTCGGGGAAAATTTTTTCTCGCCGGTGCGTGCAGTTCGTTCACCAATTGCCGTTTCTCCATACTATGTTATTGTTGTTGTTTCTTCTTCGCTTCGTCGGTTTTTCCCGATCGCCGATCCATCGTTGTTTCGATTCGTCGATCGAATATGGCTTGAGTATCGCTGTGCGTTTTATCGTTTGTTGTCGTCCTTCAATAGCCGTTCTTTATCATCCGCTACCGTTAATTGCCGTTCGATTGCCGTTTGTAGCCGTTCTTGACCCGTTCGGTAGCCGTCCCTGAGCCGTTCGTAGCCGTTCCTGACCCGTTTCTGAGCCGTTAGATACATAACCGTCCGACAGCCGTTCCTGAACCGTTCGTTGCCGTTCGTTGCCACTCTTTAGCCGTTCGTAGCCGTTTCTGCCGTTCATTGTACTTCGATAGCCGTTCGATTGCCGTTCCTGACCTGTTAGCTAGCCGTTTCTGAGTTAGCGTTAGTCGCACGTCGAAGCTCGTTTATCGCAGTCTGTAACGCTCGCACATCCTTCTCGAACGCATTCAGCTTCTCGTCTGACTCTTTCTGTTGATTCCACAACGTTTTAATGCACTGTTCCACGTACAGTTTGTTGACGGCATCAGTATCAGCTTCAGGTTGCGCTACACGGCGAATTTTGCGCGACCTCGCGTCATAGTCGGTAGCGACGCGACACAGAGCGTTTTCGCGCACGTAACTTCTCACCAATCTATGATTGCTTGTGCCGGTTGCATCATTTCGTCGTTCGTATAATCCAATTTTGTTGATAGACATTTTTTCGATGAGAGTGACACCGATCGACTAATTAGTTTTGTCGAGACACCGTTAATTTATAATAATGCCGACTTCGCGAAGTTCCTCGATGATCGACAGGATCTCGTTGTCGTGAGCGTTGTGACCAGCTCGGCGCGAAGCGTCGAGCAATCGTAGGCGATCCACTAGCTCGTTGGGGTCGTCCCAGTGCATGTAATCGATCTTATTGTCGGTTAGCGTCATCGCGCGAGGCATGAATACTCCCTTTCCGGATGTTTTCTTTTCCGGTTCGATCGACATCAACGGTGCGATTATTTGTTTGTACTTGTATCCCCTGTTGCTCCGTAATTGGCCTTGCGCATCATAATTGCGTTTATGCGCGTTCGTTGCCAATAATATGCTCTTGTATTTTTGCAATTCGTCCTTTATGTAAATGACGTCAATCGGGAATGCTCTTCAACTCGTATAATCCTGATGTACCAATGTACCTCACTTTGTCTATAATTATAGTCATCTTTGTCGACGTCGAATCGTTTGTTACCGAGCAGCATTTTATCTTTGTCGAAATAGATAACGTACACGTGATCAATCTCGTATTTTTCGTCGCCACCGAGGAGTGTGCCCATGTACTTTTGTCCCAGTGACCCCAAGTGCTCCCGCAACATTTCTTGACCTTCCGGCGTTTGTAACACGTTTCGAACGGATGTTTCGAGCGAGTTGCCCGTGGTTTCGAAAACATTTTCGTTTGCGAGTGATTCGGGTATCGTAGATTGTACGATTCTCGTTGTCGCAGACGGTGTAAAGGTTATCGGCGGTTCATCCAGTGAAGCGTCCGATTGATCGGATGTAGGTCAGAGTCCGATCGGCGTCGATGAGCGATCCGTGTTCGATCGTTCCCTCTTTTTCGGTGTCGCATCCTCCTCCTCCTCCTCCTTCTCGTATCGCCTGATGGGTAACACTTCAATCTTTGCGTCAGCGTTACTCTCCGGCTCGTTTTTCACCGCGATAAAGCTCGAATTGTCAACGATCTTTTGTAGTGGTTCGATAATAGGCTTAAAGTGGGTCTTGATCACGATATCGTCATCGATCTTACCGGTCTTCAAAGCGCGATGTTTCTTGCGGATCGATTCGCTTGTTTTCACAATCTTCTTCGCAATCTTTTCACGCTCGCGAATATTATCGCTCCCAGCCATGTCGGTAGAGTGTCGAGCGCTAGCGTTTCACCCCTCTCGACAGAATATCGGCAGCAACTAATCGTTTTGCGGTATCGCGAACATGTTAAATCCTTTTCTGTATCGCCCGTGCGTAAGCGAGCTGTCCTTGTCTATCACTAGAAATCCATACTTTTGCTGCCAACAAGTACGATATAATTCACTGAAATCCTCGTACGACATATCGGTATTCACGTGATCGTTGTACACGTGTTTCAAGTTGGTACCGTCCAGTTTAAACATGATTAGCAGGTTCGCGTTGTCGCTTATAAGATGTTTGGGTATTCTCGCGTACGTCTGACAGAGATAGAAGCAGTCAACGTTCGAGTGGCGTTCCATTGAAAAGTACTCTCCTATCGTATCTTGCTTGTCACACGCCACGTCATCGAAGACGAAAATCGAGTTTGGACGTGCCTCGCTCGGTGTAATGACGTCACTGTTATTGGAAAACGTAAAGTAACCGATTTCGTCGATCGACGTCAACAAATTCTTCAGATACCGATATTTCAATTGTTGCAGCGACTTCGAGTACACGTACACGTTCTCGAAACGTACACCGTGCGGACTTTCCAGTAGGCTTATCAGAACGTTGGTTTCACCGCAATTCGAAGGGCCGCAAACGATCGCGCATATAGTAGTCGGTAGCATCGTACCGTGTCTGCGCATCTCCGCGTTGTTTCCCATCGATCGTAATCTGTCGTCGCAATTCGTCACGCAATCGTCAAAGGTTGTCGCACGAATCTCATTTTGCACTCCCGATTGGATCGAATGCCTGCTTATACAATATGTATATAGAGGCGCGTAACCGCGAATCGCTCAGTCTTGAAAATGTTTCTTCTTCTGTCGGACAAGAGAGATATTCTCACGCTTATCGCCGAGCAGTTGCAGTTTGTGCCGAAAGCACTTTTGTTGCGAAACTTTGGTTACTTCTTGGAGTTACTGTAGGACAAGCTTCCGGAAAACATAAAGGCTGATTCGGAGGTTCAGCAATATCGTCAATGCACGCGGCATTATAATCAACCGTGGCAGCAAACGCACATCGACGGTCCAGCACCGTTGATAAAGAATAGCAGCGAATGTCAACGACAATAGGTAGAGGCATACTAAATCGCGCGATAAACGCACTTCCAATCGAATTACATATCCCCGGCTATCAGTTTTGCGGACTGGGCACACGGCTACAGAAGCGATTAGCCAGAGTCGTTCGAGGTATCAACCCATTGGACGCGGTGTGCCGTGAACACGATATAGCATACTCTCGGAGCAAAGATCTCACCGAGAGACACGCGGCAAATAATATACTCGCTACGAAAGCGCGAGAACGTATTACCGCGAGAGATTCGACTCTTGGCGAAAGAGCAGCCGCCACAGCTGTTTGGGCAGCGATGAAAGCAAAAACGAAGCTCGGTATGGGCCTGAAAAAGACGACGAAGAAAAAGAAAAAAAATGGATACTTCCGGTAGCGAAACGCGGCGGCGTATTGCCGATTCTACCAACATTGGGCGCGCTCGGATCCCTGATCGGTGGAGCTGCTGGCGTAGCAAAGGTGGTGAACGACAGAAAAACCGCACAACGTCAGTTGCAAGAGATACTACGTCAGAATCGCGCCATGGAAGGTCGAGGATTGTATCTCGCTCCATACACGGACAAAAAGTCTCAACGAAAAAAAAATGTCAAAGAGACGCTAAAAATGCCACAGGGCGTAACCACCAATGTACAATTGCTGCAACTGGCAAAACGTCTGCGTACCATTCTTTAGAGGCGTTTTCATGCGTGACTCTTTACCGATCGGCGGTATATATCGAAACGAGAGCGGCATCGTGAATTTGGATAACACCACGGGACCAGGTATTCATTGGGTGGCGTACGCGAGTGAGTCCCGATTGCGCACAGTACGGATCGGACACAGCGATATTTCCCGATCGGGACTGTGTCTGATCGGGAAATATCGCTGTGTCCGATCCGTAATGTGCGCAATCGGGACAATCCCGCGTACGCAGAGGGGGAATGGCGCTATATATTTCGACAGTTTTGGCAATCTTCGACCACCGAATGAATTGGTGCAATATGGTTTCACGTTTTGTGGTTGACACCTCAAAACGTTTTATATTTTCTAAAACTGCATCGTAAGCTTCTGTTTTAATCAATACAGCTGCCAAATTATTATGAACTTTTATATAATCCTCCAATAAAATTTGCAATTCAACATCATTAACTGATTCTTCCTTCTCATTTTGATTCAAATTTGAACTACTTTTGTCGATGACAGATATTCTAATGCTCTTCGATAACATTATATTGCAAAAGGCAGCTCCATCCTAATAAGTCATCAATTTCCACATTGACGTTTTCTCATTGCTTTAAGAAAATGATTAACCATTATGTCAAAAAAAGTTAAATAGACTGTCTTGTCCTTAAAGTATTTAGTCCAAGAAAATAAATAACCTTCATTATATAATTTAAATCAAAATTATTACCATATTTTTCTTCTTTAACTAATGCTTAACATTTCTATTTCAGGCTCTAACTCTAATGCTTTCAATTCAACTGTATATGTAATATTTTTGATAGAATTAACATAAACATGCAACTCATTGCTTAGCCATTTGTAAGTGATCTAAAAATATTAGTTACGCATTAATTACATTTATATATAAAATATAAAGAAATATTCACATTTCCAGAATTAAAAGTTGCGAGTAATTCCAAATCCGCAAAATATTTGTGGACACTATAGAAGCGATATGATTTTTCATTTCATTATTCTTTATAAAGCCAATTAATAAAAATGTGTTCAATGTTGTTGTTTTTATAATATTTTTGGTAGAATTACCACAAGATTTATTTAAGTACATTAACATAAGCATGCAACTCATTAATATGTTAATTGGTAATGCAGGTTCACTCAAATGTAAGCATTCGCTCAGTTTGTTTATTATAATCTGACTTTGCTCAATATGACATCGATTAGAAGAAATTATCTTCTAAATTCTCTTCCTTGCACTATTCCGCGATACTCTTAATAACCGTTAATCACTTTATCACTTTTTTTCTTGTGTTGCACTATTTCGCGATATATAAGCATATTTAATAAATTATTATGTCTGACAATAGTCTACAAAATTTTATTGGTATCCTTAATATCCTTATTATCCTGATTTGATCCTCTATTCTTAAAACTATGAAATTTTCGTGCAGCTACACACGTATGAATAAGTGAAAGATATAACTACCTACTAAAAATCTTGTGTTGCACTATTTCGCGATATATAAGCATATTTAATAAATTATTATGTCTGACAATAGTCTACAAAATTTTATTGGTATCCTTAATATCCTTATTATCCTGATTTGATCCTCTATTCTTAAAACTATGAAATTTTCGTGCAGCTACACACGTATGAATAAGTGAAAGATATAACTACCTACTAAAAAAAACCTTACATAGGTAAAAAAAATACGCTAAATATATAAAAATTTTACAGCTTGTATGTAATAAAGAGTTAAAATAAATTTTTACAAAAAGCAGTGATATCCTATTAAAAGAAACCTTACAAAGGTAAAAAAAATACGCCAAGTATATAAAAATTTCACAACTTGTATGTAACATAGAGATTAAATAAATTTTTACAAAAAGCAGTGATATCCTATTAAAAAAACCTTACAAAGGTAAAAAAATACGCCAAGTATATAAAAACCCTAAAAAACTTAAGAAAGTTTAAAAAAATATTTACTCCTAAAAAAACTTATAAAAATAATTTTCCTTTAAAGAAATAACCTATAAAAATAATTTTCCTTTAAAGAAATAACCTTAAAAAATAATAAAATTTGAAAAATAATTTTCTCCTACAAAGTATTCTCTAAAAAATAAAAAATAAAAACTAAACATGAAATCAATAATTAGCCAAGTATTTAGAAGCAATTCAATTTGTGAAGGTTTGAAATAGTATTTGCCATAAAATCAATCTTGCATTTATAGAAATATAATACATAAATTTTCTCCATAAAGTCAAAACGCATTTTGTTATTAAGAAAAATTTATTTTTAAAATAAGTTTAATTTTGTATGATAAATGTTTTGATATATAAAATAGCATTATTATGTCACACGGATTTTATTACAAATAGTAAAATATAAAACTATTTAACCTCCACTGCGCCATGACGTTGATCACATTGATTGTCAATTTTAAATATAAAAGTGTCCTGTGCTACAAATTGATCGAAGTGTTTGAAATTGCTGTTTTGAAATTAATCATAAGCTTTGCCAAGTAGGTCCGGAACTAAAGGGGTTAAGGCACAAAGTGACATACAAAAACTTGGCGTGCCCCGGTCGCATTACTCATATATTTTTATTAACAGGTTGATAATAATTTCTGATAATAATTTGCAAATTTTAATTTCAGACATATAATTCGCGAACTTTAATTTTAAATATTTGCTAATAATAACATTAACATGTTGATAATAATTTGCAAATTTTAATTTCAGATATATACTTCGCGAACCTTAACTTTAAATATTTAGTAATAATAATGCGACCGGGGCACGCCAAGTTTTTGTATGTCACTTTGTGCCTTAACCCCTTTAGTTCCGGATCTACTTGGCAAAGCTTATGATTAATTTCAAAACAGCAATTTCAAACACTTCGATCAATTTGTAGCACAGGACACTTTTATATTTAAGATTGACAATCAATGTGATCAACGTCATGGCGCAGTGGAGGTTAAATAGTTTTATATTTTACTATTTGTAATAAAATCCGTGTGACATAATAATGCTTTTTTATATATCAAAACATTTATCATACAAAATTAAACTTATTTTAAAAATAAATTTTTCTTAATAACAAAATGCGTTTTGACTTTATGGAGAAAATTTATGTATTATATTTCTATAAATACAAGATTGATTTTATGGCAAATACTATTTCAAACCCTCACAAATTGAATTGCTTCTAAATACTTGGCTAATTATTGATTTCATGTTTAGTTTTTATTTTTTATTTTTTAGAGAATACTTTTTAGGAGAAAATTATTTTTCAAATTTTATTATTTTTTAAGGTTACTTCTTTAGAGGAAAATTATTTTTATAAGTTCTTTTAGGAGTAAATATTTTTTTAAACTTTCTTAAGTTTTTTAGGGTTTTTATATACTTGGCGTATTTTTTTACCTTTGTAAGGTTTTTTTAATTCGCTAATATCCAATCATCCGGTTGCACCAAGAAAAAGAAACTCAGCACATCGAACGTTGCGTTTTTAAAATCTTTGGGATTCGCGGTGCGAAACATCTGAACATGACCGACATCCTCAATATCGGGGACGAGCCAATCTTCGACGATTGCATCGTCAAGGTTGAGACTCACACGTATAACCCGTTCGCCAACAACGTTCGAAAACAGTGACGAGATAAGAATACCCATACAACAACAGGATCTGTATACGTTGCCGCATAAGAATTTTCTATACATCGAGGGAGAACTAAGGATAAACGAACCGGCTGAAGGATCTAATGTGGAACTGGGAAATAATTGCGTAGCATTCATGATGAAATTCGATACGAATACTCGATGGCGTAGAAATTGATCGCAACAAAAACGTAGGAGTAAGAACTACGCTCAAAAACTATGTAACGATATCATCCGTTAGAAGTGTGATTATGAGGAACGCCTGCTGGGATACACAGACTAATGCGAATGGTTACTTCAATTTTTGCGTACCGCTATACATGTTATTGGGATTTTGCGAGAATTCCAGACGCGTGGTGATTAACGCTCCTCACGAGTTGATCTTAATACGATCGCGCAAGGACAACAATTGTCTGTTTGGAGATTCGCTGCTGGAGCCTGTGATCAACATATTCAAGATACAATGGCGAATGCCACACGTGCTCTTGAGCGAGATCAACAAGCTGTCGATGCTGCGCGCTCTGGAAAGCGGACGATACCTCAACATAGGTTCTCGCTCGTGGGATCTGTACGAGTATCCGCTATTACAGCTTACAACCAAGCATTCGTGGGCCATTAAGACCGCGACTCAGCTGGAGAAGCCACGATACGTTGTCTTTGCTCTGCAGACAGGCCGGAAGAACGTCATGTCTGAGGATATGAGTCGATTCGACGACTGCAAATTGACCAACGTGAAACTCTATCTGAACTCGAAATGTTATCCGTACGACAATATGAATCTGGATTTCGATAAAACAGATGGTCGATTCTGTATGACACGTATACGCGTTTCTGCAAGAACTATTACAGATACGAGTATCTCGAGCCGAGTCTCACCGTCTCGATGTTTCTACGTAACGGTCCGTTCGTGATCATCGATTGTTCTCGACAAAACAAATCGGTCAAGAGCGCAACCGTGGATGTGAGATTGGAATTCGAATGTAAGGAGAACGTGCCGATGAATACCACTGCGTACTGTCTCATCATACACGATCGCGTGATCCAGTACAACCCGTTGATTAACGTTGTGCTCAAAATCACCTAAGTGTGTTCGCGGCAACATCATACAATTTAGAGAGGGGAAGGGGAGCAGGATATAAATCAAAGTATTGTGAGATGGTTGTAGAGTTTGGTTATTCCTCTCGACTGACGCATCAAAGAGAGAAAGAAAGGGGAGAGGGGGAGAGAGTGGGAGAGGGGGAGAGTGGGAGAGGGGGAGAGAGGGAGAGAGGGGGAGAGGGGGGGAGAGAGGGAGAGAGGGAGGGGGAGAGAGAGGGAGGGGGAGAGAGAGGGAGGGGGAGAGAGGGGGAGGGGGAGAGAGGGGGAGGGGGAGAGAGAGGGAGGGGGAGAGAGAGGGAGGGGGAGAGAGGGGGAGAGGGGGGGAGGGGGGAGAGAGGGGGAGAGAGGGAGGGGGAGAGAGGGAGGGAGGGAGAGAGAGTGAGGGGGAGAGAGAGGGAGGGGGAGAGAGGGGGAGGGGGGAGAGAGGGAGGGGGGAGAGGGGAGAGAGAGGGGGGAGAGAGGGGAGAGAGGGAGGGGAGAGAGGGAGGGGGAGAGAGGGGGGAGGGGAGAGAGAGAGAGAGAGAGAGAGAGAGAGAGAGAGAGAGAGATCGTCATGTCTGTACCAACGTTCGTCGATCTGCAAGGATTCATCATCAATAAACGATTCATCGTGAAGGAAGCGGCGATCCTGAAAAATGGATATACACTTACTGACAAAAGTTAAGAAACAAAATAATCGTTTGGTAACTACTGTTTGTTCTTTATTTTCTGAGATACATAGGTTGCAAACAAAAATAGCATAAAGAAATAACATTTCATACATCAACATACTACAAGTTTTTTTCGATTATACTTGTATAAAGACTACAATTAATGAGTCGAAGAAACGAAATAAAACATTGTGACAAAAATTAGGAAACATAGTTTACTTAAATAACACAGGTATGCATGGTCCTGCGTTCTGGGAAACAAAAGTCGTTTCTTACTTAATTTTGCTCGCAGAATCCGAATCTGGCCGCAGAATTACTCTATCACGTCAGGTTCCCGAGATATATGGGTTAAAATAGCCAAAAACAGCGATTTTGGCCATATTCATTCTATTATTAATAACAAAGCAATTTATTTTACTTAAAAATACTTAATGGCATCTTAAAGTACTGATTTTTATCTTGAAAATAAATTTTGGTTTTCAACAGTACGATTTTTTTGCTGAGATATTCTATTTCGAATGTAGAGAGTTTATAGTGCATTATAGCATAGTATTTTAGGCTAATAAATCACATTTTCAATTTCTGTAACCCTTCTTGTGGTGTGCGTCACAATTATCTTTGTGACACACACACACACACACACACACCACAAGAAGGGTTACAGAAATTGAAAATGTGATCTATTAGCCTAAAATGCTATGCTATAATGCACTATAAACTCTTAACATTCGAAATAGAATATCTCAGCAAAAAAAATCGTACTGTTGAAAACCAAAATTTATTTTCAAGATAAAAATTAGTACTTTAAGATGCCATTGAGTATTTTTAAGAAAAAAAATTGCTTTGTTATTAATAATAGGATGAATATGGCCAAAATCGCTGTTTTTTGGCTATTTTAACCCATTTATCTCGGGAATTTGACGTGATAGAGTAATTCTGCGGCCAGATTCGGATTCTGCGAGCAAAATTACGTAAGAAACGACTTTTGTTTCCCAGAACGCAGGACCATGCATACCTGTGTTATTTAAGTAAACTATGTTTTCTAATTTTTGTCACAAAGTTTTATTTCGTTTCTTCGACTCAGTATTAATTGTAGTCTTTATACAAGTATAATCGAAAAAAAAATTGTAGTATGTTGATGTATGAAATGTTATCTCTTTATGCTATTTTTGCTTGCAACGTATGTATCTCAGAAAATACAGAACATACAGTAGTTACCAAACGATTATTTTGTTTCTTAACTTTTGTCAGTAAGTGTATACTTTCACATTACTTTTTCGCGAGTCCTATACCATGGCGTGCGCTCACAAAATCTGAGAGATGTCAAGCCTCATGGCTGATTAGAAATCACCATGGACTGCAATGGGAGGATGGAAACATTCCGTACAGCTTTGCTCAACGTTTGATTACAACAGCTGTCGTTGGTATGATGCAAGAAGAAGAAGAAGATGAATCATCTCTCGTGTACGTTAAAAGACATGAAAAACGAGAATGGTTGACTGATATATTAGACGATGTGGGAAACGGCTTCATTATTGAGACCTTGGATGCTGACTATGAAGATATCGATGCTTTAAATAATCTAGATGTTACAAACAGTATGCGATGTGGGAAACATGTTAAGAATTGCGCATTGCAAAATGTATTCAAAATATTTAACTGGTGGTCGCAACGCCAGAAAAAATTGCGGAATTTGGAAAAATAAAATACGTAAACATTAATATGTTTTATCTCTTATTTTTCCCAATCCTTTCCTCGCGAGTCGTTTCTAAGAATTCTTTTAACGTTGACCGTCTTCCCCTTCTCCTAAATTTCAGAGCGCTAGAAGCATTAATCCCCGCACCACATCATACTTTTGAAGAATAAGCGTCACGTATACTCGGTTAATTTTTATACGATCAGTGTCGCGTTAACCGCTCGTACCGCTCTACTTCTCATAACCTAGAGAAATGTTTTCCGCCGAAGGAAGCAGCATGAACTATTACGCTCCGATTAAGGACGTTAAAATTCTAACATGTAAGAAGGAATGTGACAAGTAAGTTTGGATTTATAAATTTTTATACTTTTTGTTAAATAATAATTTTTAAATAAAAGTCAATTTTGTAGCGCTTCAACTCATCGTGCGGTTCGTATACTTGGTAGAAGATACGCTTTAACCCCGACATCATACAAATATTTGGAAATAGGAATCAGCGTTGGAATCACATCTTACGTGAAACTGGCTCTCGGCGATAATCGAGGCAATCAAATAATATTACCTATTGAAACATGGGAATCGCTAATGCAGAAACAAGCGGACATTGAGCGACTACAATCGGCTGAAACTCCATTATGGATTCGATATATAACACTTGAAGTGGTTAAAATGTCTGATTTAAAAATTATAAAAATGACATTATCTAATAATTCTTTGTATATGAAACCACCGACTTTACTACATTTATTCGACTTTGAAAATTGTATACGTCATATGTATTTCTGGCTATCCGAAAATACGTATAGTGTTAATGAAAAGTTCAAAAAATTTTTAACTATTTTACAACGTAGTAACATCACACATGTATGCACACAATGCTGCAAAAGTGATACGCGAAAGTGATGCGTTTGACGACGAATTACTCATAGATTGCGAATTATTAACATGCGCTATATTCTTCACGATGCTTGTAATAAAAGAAAATACATACACACGCATAGATATTTGTATAACACACTATTATCTATAATAAACATAGGTTAGGTTTATATTTATATTAATATTAATATTTATATTAATATTAAATTTATATAATATATTATAATATATTATAAGTTAATATTTATATTAATATTAAAAATGCTTATTTCATTTTAAAAAATAATTCCTCTCATCTCTCTCTTCTCCTTCGCGCTATCTCTCTCGCGTTCTCTCTCGCGCGACGAGTGCGGCCCGCTGAGAGATAAATCAGACGGGAAAATAATCATAGAGTTATTTAGTACCGCGAAGGTACTGCGCTATCTGTTTATAAATTCGACCTGAAATCGAAGCTTCTGTTTTGTTTATACCTACGAAAACATGGCCCGCTCGTCGAAACCGCGATAAACGTGTGATGAGCGTCCCCCCGCCCACGTGACGTCATTCCCCGCGCCGTCGAAATCCCCCCGCCCCGCACCCCCCCTCGAAAGACCTGGGTTAAAACTCTCTTATTATACCTATTACTTAGCCTAAAGTATATTGTCTAACCTTCATTTTCAGAGCTATTGTCGAATTTTCTAACATATCGGGTTCATCAGCTATACTTTATCAAAAATGGCCAAAAACACGTTTTTTGCACCTTTGACCTCAATTATCTCAAAAATCAGATGTGATAGAAAAATTTCACTGCCAAATTCGGATTTAGCGGCCAAAAATCTACGAGAAATGATACGCGAAACTCAATCCGCATATTATCTTCTGACAGGCGAGTTGTGGTGTCCGAAGCACATGAAGAACAAACCATGGTAATAACGAATGAAACTAAACCAGTCGTGGTGTTTGATATAAACGACGAACAAACCATGATAGTAATAAACTAAACTAAACCGAGCCGTGGTCCAAGACCATAGTTTAAGACAATAAACAGGCGGATCAATAAACATCACCTCTTAAAGGAATACGCGACAGACTGACTTCGAAATTCTAAACTACGGGCAGGGCTACTTGACAGGCTCGCAAAACGAAATAAATCATTACCGAGAACTAAAGCGATAATTTAGAAGCAAATATCGACTAACAATAAATTCGACACCACACGTGCTCGCCTGACAGACCACCCTTACACGATTATCTGCGTCGCGA
This sequence comes from Lasius platythorax, assembly GCA_963971435.1. NCBI lineage: Eukaryota > Metazoa > Arthropoda > Insecta > Hymenoptera > Formicidae > Lasius > Lasius platythorax. The sequence continues at coordinate 15,400,852 of OZ020542.1, read as the reverse complement.
CAAATCCGAGAGGATAATAAAAACGTCAACATCCTTTACGTGCAACATACTTTCCATTGGTCGAAACCTAGTTCTTAAAACAAAAGTCTCCACCAATACCAGAAGATTTTAAACTTGCTGTATCAAAAATCGACTGCCTCTGAATCATATGAGGGCGTCATTAGAAAATTTGATTCGTTAAAAAGATTTCAACTATCCAATTGAATGGAGGAGCAAAGGGTTTTTAATACATGAAAACTTCCCTCGAGGATTATTACCATATAGTTACTCTCCAGTTTCGCGGCATTTTAAGAGTCTTAAAATAACTCAGCAGTTTTAATTCAGTACTCCAGTGTGTTTTCAAAGTGCAAAATGGAAAACTTTAAATAGTGCGTGAACATTGTGCACCAGTGAGCGCATACAAACATTAACAAAGACGGATTAACATTAAGCTGAGACCGAGCCAGGAGCTAAACCGAGCGGAGAGCGATACGTTTTTTTCTATGCAGAAATCACTGCACGCTATAAGAAGTTACTTTAACGTGTAAATTTTACTGTTTGCTCTTTTCCCCTCGAAATAATTTTTGGATTACGAACGTATCTTATTCATCTATTATTTAAAATTTAATTCGTATTTCTCTTCTTTTCCCTTCTCATATCTCTGATATAATTTTTTGTTTTTGAGCTAATTCCATAAATCGCTCAGAGTTCCCTGCATTATTGCAGCGCAAACTCGCGATTCTTTACTCCTCACACGTCGCTTGAAGCTTCCTGCATTATAGCAGCGCAAACTCACGACTCTCCCTTGCTTTTCACCCGTCGCTCAGAGCTTTCTGCATTATAGCAGCGCAAACTCGCGACTCTCCCTTACTTCTCACCCGTCGTTCAGACATTCCTGCATTATAGCAGCGCAAACTCGCGACTCTCCCTTACTTCTCACCCGTCGCTCAGAGCATCTTGCATTATAGCAGCGCAAACTCGCGACTCTCCCTTACTCCTTACACGTCACTTAGAGTTCCCTGCATTATTGCAGCACAAACTCGTGACCGTCTCCCCGTGAAAGTAACGCCAGATTCCTGCATTCTTGCAGTGCTAAAGCGTAACTTTTTCCCATTGCATCCTCCTCTAAACAATATCCGGATTTTAAATATCAACAACAATAATCCATAACACTCCATTCGATCTCTCCAAATTTCCGTTTCCTCTTGTTTAAAACATGATTATATGTATATTAACACTGCGACAATTTTCCCCCCGAACGGACGTAATCGCCGTCCCGCCCTCGCCGTCGCGGATGTTACGTTGTTGCGCCAACAAACGGGAGTATATTCGTTAAACGCGAGAGACGTGATGGGGAAGTCGATGACAAAAACGAAAAGGTAATGAGAATAGGAAACGCGCCGGGAAGGAACGGGTTGACGGGAGTTCCGTGCGTATCGTGACAGAAACCGAAAACGTGACGCGAGAACCGAAAATTGGGCGCCAGACGCGGTCCTTCATGCGTCAATTTGCGACACTAATCGAAATAACGCGAACGCTAATTATCGGGATCCGCCACGGGCTGGCTAGCTCGCCTAACGGTAGAGGGGCAGGGCGATTGTTGGAAGAACGCTATAATAGACAAGAGGCGACGAACACGGGAAACGACAAATACAAACGGAATGTACAGACTTTGATACCAGATCAAAAAAAGCAAATAATCCATTTGTAAAAAAGGCATGTTAAATCGAATCGAATTCATTGTTGCCTCTTTCCCGCGATGCTGATTGGTTGTCTCGATTGGTCTCGTGAGCGTTGTGCGTTATATTTGTAGCATCGAGTGGCTGTCATTGTGAGGTGTTGTGTTAGATTTTTCGGAAGAGAGATATATTTAAATATATATTCCTTTAGAGAAAAGTGCTGCTGTAATAGATTTTGTTTTCAAGTAAGTACAGGGTGGTAAAAAATTATTTCATGGCTTTGACAAGTGATTCTCCAGATCGAGATCGATACAGATCTAAAAAAAGTTGCATCCGCAAAATTGATCTTGACCTTGAAATTCAAGGTCAAATTTTTTTATTGGCTTAAAAAATTCTGCTCATCAAGGGAAACAAAAGTTTCAAAAAAACCGTGGGTCGTAAATAAACCCTTTAACCCGAAAGAAAATTATAAAGTTGAAAAAATTAGGACATGCGATTTTGTCGCGAATATTGATAAAAAAAGTTCTGTCTTCCTCTATCAACAAACTAACAAATCAATTCATGCTTTTCTTTTCCCTCAGGAGAAGGGAAAACTCATGCCCCGCTACCGACATGAGCAGTCTATGTTAATATATCTATGGTTTATATCGATTCATCATTTATATCAATTATATTAATATATGTGGCGGCCGGCCGTATCGTGCCTAAAGCACGGCGGTCCGGCCACCACTACTCGCAAGCGCTGGGTAGCGCCGGCGTGACGCCCGCGCGCGCGGAAACCTCCCGCGGCGCTCCATAGGCAGCGTCAAACGCGAACTCTAACTCGCAATCAACTTGGGGATATAAAAAGGCCGTGAGAGCCAACTAGACACTTGTTTTTTGGCCACGGTACGCGGCCCAAAGAACCTTACGGCCTAATTATAAGATATCGTCGGTATCCCACTTTGCCTTTGGTTTGCAAACGCAGGCATAACGCAGGCCGTGATTCGATTTGAAATACTTCTTCGACTATCTTGATTTCGGCTTTCCACTTGATTCCATACCTTCATTCTGCATATCTTAGAAGTTTGCTTATGATGGAACGTCGTTTGCGACATCAACGTAGGCGAATGCATAGAGATAGTCGTGACCAACGTCTAATGCACCCGACAGTGCTTCGCATAATACGCGAGGGCTTGCGACCTTACCGGATGCAAATAGTGCATGAATTGCGGTCTAGAGACCGTTATGCTCGCAAAGAGTTCTGTCGGATGTTACAAAAACTCCGTAATGATCCCAACTTTTTAGAAAACGTGCTGTTCACGGCTGAAGCTAGTTTTTCTAACACGAGCATCTTGAACAGGCAGAATGTCCCCATTTGGGCTTATCGGAACCCACAGGCCATGCTACAGCGTGTTCAACAGGGGCGTTTCGCGATTAATGTCTGGGCAGGAATTATTAATAATAGTTATATTGGTCCCGTTTACCTGCCATTGCGACTGACAAGCGCGCATTATCTTACATTTTTGCGACACGACCTGGTGCATAGAATGCGACAAATTATTCCCCGTGAGCGCCGCAACCGCGTTTATTTCATGCATGATGACGCACCACCGCATTTTGGCGCAAGTTCGTGCTTTTCTTCATGAACTTTTCGGAACCCGGTGGACGCAAACCCGCACCACATTTGTGGCCACCTCGCTCTCCCGACCTAAACCTCTAGATTTTTTCTTTTGGGGAGTTCTGAAAGCATTTGTTTATAGGTCGGGTATAGCAGTCAGAACAGCTGAAAATTTAAGACAGCGCATCGATGAAGGAATAGCTAGATTAACACGAAACAAAACTATTCTTGCCAGGGTGAGGTCTAATCTAAAGGCAAGACTACGAGCTTGCTTGCGGAATGGAGGGCGTCACGTGGAAGCCGGAAAACAAGCACGTATGCTGAGAGCCGTCGGTGTGAACGGAACGGTTCTCTGGGTGCCACGTAGAAGACATCGTCAAAATGCAGCACATGATTAGATTCGCGCCATACACACACACACACACACACATTACACACACAACAGGAGGGTTTGGAGTCATTAAATACCGTGGAAGTGACGAACCGCGGGGTCCTGATCTCTGTGTGCATGTGTTGTAGTCGAGTCACTAGATAAAAAAATAGCTAATTTTTTGATCGTACGGCTGAGTTGCGACGGGCGTATCCCGTTTGGACACGTAACGATTGGACACCGCTCGATTGGACACGCACTATTAAATACGTTATCTTGGACACTGCTCGATTGGACACCGCTCGATTGGAAACCGCACGATTGGACACTGCACGATTGGACACGCACATTGCACAATGAGACACGGCACGATTGGACACTGCACGATTGGACACGCATATTGCACGATTGGACACGTACATTGCACGATTGGACACGGCACGATTGGACACCGCACGATTGGTCACCGCACGATTGGACACTGCAGGATTGGACACCGCTTGTACTGTAAAGTACAAAGTAGAATTCCACATGGGTTTGTAAAGGGGGCGGGGAGCGAGGACAGGGGGTGGGGGGTGCAGTCTGTGCGTGTACTTTGCAACGCAAACTGGGATTTTACATGAGTTTATAATTTTCACATTTGTTGCGTTTAAATTTCGTGCACTTTAACAAAATCGAATGCGCATGTGACCACAGAACATACTCGTGTCGTTGCATGTTGTCGACAGATTGTGCGGTGTCCAATCGTGCGGTGTCCAATCGTGCGGTGTCCAATCATGCAATGTACGTGTCCAATCGTGCAATATGCGTGTCCAATCGTGCAGTGTCCAATCGTGCCGTGTCCAATCGTGCAATGTGCGTGTCCAATCGTGCGGTTTTCAATCGAGCGGTGTCCAATAAAACGTGTCCAATCGAGCGATGTCCAATCGTTACGTGTCCAAACGGAGGTCACCCAGTTGCGACCCATGGTCTTTTTGAGACTTTTGTTCTTCTTAATGAGCAGAATTTTTTTAAGCTAATAAAAAAATTTGACCTTGATTTCAAGGTCAAGATCAATTTTGCGGATGCAACTTTTTTCAGATCTTTACCGATCTCAATTTGGAGAATCACTTGTAAAAGCCATGACATATAATTTTTTACCACCATGTATAATCAAGAGGCACGGTAGTGTAATCTCTCTCCTCGAGATACATAGAATAGCCTTGCATAATTTTAATTCTATTGCATTAAAATTATGTTTACATGGCACAATCTTTCTCTTCGAGATAGATAGTATGCAATAGAATTAAAATTATGCAAGGCTATTCTATCTATCTCGAAGAGAAAGATTATGCTATGGAAACATAATTTTGATGCAGTAGAATTAAAATTATGCAAAGCCATTCTATCTATCTCGAAGAGAAAGATTCGGTCATGGAAACATAATTTTAATGCAGTAGAATTAATTTTAATGCAATAGAATTAAAATTATGCAAGGCTATTTTATCTATCTCGAAGAGAAAGATTATGCCATGGAAACATAATTTTAATGCAATAGAATTAAAATTATGCAAAGCCATTCTATCTATCTCGAAGAGAAGGATTATGCCATGGAAACATAATTTTATTGCAGTAGACTTAAAATTATGCAAGGCTATTCTATCTATCTCGAAGAGAAAAATTATGCCGCGGAAATGCGGCAACAATACGCTTTAGGACTTTCGAGTATTGACATAACATGCCTTTTTCTTAGAGAGGAATGATTTATTGAAAATTGGACAACGTGTGTAAATAAGAGCGCGCGTTTGTGATGTTCTAGTAAGATAAAAAAAGAACAAGTTTATTATAAAGTCGCGGAGCCATAGCTCAGTATCACGAATCATATGAATAAGATCTATAACGGATCAAATTAATAAGATTTCCTGAATAGTACTAATGTTAAAATCCAGTAAATATAATTAACGACGAGAAAAGAAATAAAGAAAAAGAATGAATAATCATTTTCAAGATTAGAAAAAAATAACAATTAATAATGCGAGAATTAATAGTTTACGCCACATTCGGCAGTAGCGATTCGTTCACGAGACTGGATGATATTCTCGAGGCTCGAAGATCTTGCGAGACAAGGTCGATAACTATGCCGGACACCGGCCGTTTCGTTACAACGACGTTACATATACTTTTCGCAGCAATGATTCTTCTTAGATGATTCAAGCGTCGGATCGAACAATTCCCGACTTCGAAGCGCGCCGACGGTTGTCGGGTTATGACCTCGCCAGCCGTTATTACTCGCAGCTAACTTTCGATACGGGATCGAAAATTACACAAAATCGACACACCGATGAATACGAATTTCTTACGTGACGCGATACACTCACATATACACACGCTCTACACGCAGTTAACCAAATCGACACGCATACATCATTCGAATCACACTCACACTCTTCCACTCATACCGCAACTCATTCTACGTATTACAACGACGAATTAATTACACACGCAATAAAGTAGCCGCGACAAGCGAATCTCCAGAGAAACGAATCTATTTAACGCGGTCGCGATATCTTAAGAACGGGGCCCGTGCTTCGAAAGCTCCGGGGACGGAAATCACTTGTCGACGTGGCCGCGCCGCTAAAAGTTTCACTAAATACCGGGTGTAGCCCGCACACAAAATCACCAAAATTACGGCGGCGACAACAGAGCGACACAATCCCGGACGCGATCGCAAGTGGCTTAAGAAACGGAGGGTAACCTTGAAGCCGGTGGCTTCACCGTCCGTTCCAGCGGCGAAATCGCCGGATATAAACCGCAGCGTCCGAGTGCAGCTCGAGGAGGTGCCAGTAGCGGGGACATCCGGTACTAACCCTTCGACGTGGGGTAAGGACGACAGGCCACGGAAATACAGAGCGGTCTCAAGGGAGGCGGGAACCGGACCAGGAGGCGAACCGATCTTCAGGAACTTCCTGGAGGAAGTCCAGGGTGCGGAGTCATCGGACGATGAGGAGGCACCGACGCCGACCCGTTCTTAGACGTAAGAAATTCGTTATTTTTAGTTTAGCTCACAAAGAGCATGAAAGTGTAGATATTCATATCTATAAGAATCTGCACTTTCCGAATTTACTTACACTTTTAGTTATTTCTTTGTGTTACGCGAAAAAGCGAGTGATAATCGATACTCTGGTCACTAGGAGAGTTAAGTTTAGTTATACCGTGAACCTGACCTCGGGCATTGATCGGGCGATTATCTCAATGTTTAGTTTAAGACATGTTAATTCACGTTTTCGAGCGAAGGGAAAAGTTTCCCATAAATATTTTATGTTTCCTTTTGGTTTACTTAACCAGATTTTCAGTTTAAAGCACGAAGTGCAAAAAGGTGTAGTTATCATAAGGGAGGAATTGCACTTTCGTTATTATAAGCTACACTTACTAGTTTTTTACATCAATAACCGTAGTTATTAAGCGTTTATTTGAGTTATAAGCGTTCTGTCTAGATTAAGCATAGAATTAAGGAACTTTTATATCACCCAACGTGTGCGTGCAATAATGATGCGCACGAACAATAGAGGGCGTTGTGCGCATGCGCCAGTGGGCGTGTCGATAGGAAAGAACCCATGGTGGGGGAACCCCTATATGAGAGCGTGCGTAGGATCACTCGAGGCTCTTCTCTTGAGAACTGTCTCCGGAATCAGTCTCTCTATCTTCGGCAGATGCTACTCTTGTAGTATTGAGTTGAGTCAGTATTTTATAACTAGCGAAACGGTAATTACAGTAATCGGGTTCCGCGACGCGTACGCGTACGGAATTAATGTGCGAGGCTGTGGAGTGTGTAAGAATTTATACTAACAATATATTTTATAAAATATATATATAATTTTTATATACAATATAAACACAGTGTCACAGTGATTTATAGTTACCTTGCTTTCACAATTCCTTGAGTCCTAATCGTATCGGGAATTAATTGGTCCATATCGGATCTGAAACAAAAAGCCGTTAACGTGTTAAATCGCGTGGTTAAGACGGGAAGTGCGACTTACCTGTCGAAATTGAAGTTGGTAATCGTTGATCCTGGTGGTCCTGTGGAATTACATCGTCCTGGGCGTCGATCCTTGTGGGCTGCACCTGAAATCAGAAGAAAAAGGGATTAAGCGATTCCACTGAAGTGGAAAATTACTGCGTATGCGATTGCGTCATCTTGTGCGTGTCCGTACCAGTCCGGCGGCCATATTGGATTCCCTGGTCGTGAACAAAGAAGCAGACGTGGTGGGGGAAAAAACCGTTACCCAACTGCGCAACATCCTTACTTGTTGGTGGTAAACAAGTTGGCGACCGAATTCAAGGTAGGAGAACCTTCCAAAATATTAAAAAGTGATACTTTTGTCACCGACCGTCCGGTCACAACCTCACCGGCACCTTGGTCCTCCTTGGGGCCTCTAGGCTCGACAGCAGTTCGTCTCGAGTTCTCGAAACTTCAGTTCGTGGGTTGGCGGTCCGAGATCCTCCCTTATCGCAAGTTCACGCCAGGCTGATCCTCGGATCCTCGCGATCCAGGATCGATGGTACGGGGCCAGCTCAAAGCTGTGCAAACGGGGTGCGTGTTATCGCGGCTAATCACGCGGCGGCACGCGATATCGCCGGTAAGCGGCACGCGATATCGCCGGTAAGCGGTACGCTCAAGGCCGTGTCGGGGGTAGGCGCACCCCCGGTACTGGTGAATATTATTTGCGAGGCCCGCTCGACTGGGCCGTTGCGTGGTCCTTGCGGAGGATTTAGATCGCGACTGTCGCCAAGGGCCTTGCCTCCGTCTCTCTTCGCGGCCCGTACTCCGCGGCGACAACGTCCTCCGGGTGCCTCCGGGGGAGACGACTCCGCACGGTCCTGCTTCTTGTGTGAGGCTCAGCTCGCGGTCTCGGGCGCTGTGCTCCGCGCTTTCTGATCTCTGTCCTGTCCGCCGATTCCCCGCGGGCTGCTCTTATGTCCGCATCCTCTCTCGACATCACTCAAAGATCCTCGGGGATCGCCGTTAGCCCTTTCTCGATATCTTCTCCTGCGCCCAAGGTGCGCCTCCGTGCCTCCGTAAATAATTACGCGTACCAAAAAGAAATAAAAATAAAGATCTGTAATTCGCGGAAATTAACGGTAACAGTAACGTCTCTCTGGAGATTGCGGCACGGTTCTCGCTATTTTGCGCCTGGCGCAGCCCTTCGGCCCGCGCTCTGCGATTAGGGAGGAACTCGGCGGACGCGCGGGACGGCAACATCACAACACATACATATATATATATATATATATATATATGTATACATTGCGACGTCTTTATTTCTCCGATATGAACGGACTTTGCTGCCGTCCCGCTCTCGCCGTCGCGCGGATCTTTTCTTTTGCGCCAACGACGGGGAGTATCCTCGTTGGACGCGAGAGTCGAGCGGAAAAGTCGCCGACAAAAAGGGGCGAAAGGATCAGGGGGAAAATGATAACGCGCCGAAAAGGAACGGGTTGATAGGAGTTCCGCGCGTGCCGTGCCGAAAACCGGATACCCGACGCGAAAGCCGAAGATTGGGCGCCAGACGCGGTCTCGCACGCGTCAATCCGCGAGATCGCGAAATTACGCGAACTCTAATTATCCGGATTCGTCACGGGCGGGCTAGCTCGTCTAACGGCAGAGGGGCAGGGTGGTAGTTAAAGGGACACGAAATTTGGCAAGAGGCGACACTCACAGACAACGAGAAATACGGACGCTAACGGACACACAAAAAAAGAAAGCCAATAAATAAGAGAAATATAGTCGGGTTTATTACAAGAAAAAAATTAGTGAATGAGATGCGCGCGGAAAGAATCTTAATAGTGTGTGACAGTAATATAAATCTGAGATAAATAGAGCTAATTCAAAATAAGAAAAAAAGATAGTTAATAATAATTAGTTGAAGACCGGATAAAGTTCTCGTAAAGATAGGTATTATGAGAAATATCAGCGGAGGTAGTTAGAATAATGAGCTCGTAGACGAGGCTCAGCGCATACAGAATATTGAATGGAACGACAAAGAAAAATAGTGTTCTAATAAAAACTCCAATCACCGAGGTTATGGTTTCGGATCTGAAAATATGCGAACGGAATAGATGGCATTATTCGATATTAAACCCGACAACACCGTGGGATTTAACTCTAACATAAGCAAAAAAAACAAAATAATATTCGCGAGACAGACGGCAAGAATGCGACACGCGGAATTAATACTCGCTACGTTCGGTGGCAGCGATTCGCATACGAGACTGGATGTCCGATCTCTATTTCGGAAATTCTTACAACGACGAGGACACATACGTCGGGTCTTTCCCGACGGCACATTACAACGACGATTTTCGATTCCCAAGGCCTCGCCGGCCGGGTTAAATCGTTGCGAAATTTCCGGTACAGCCGCGACGAATAAGCGCGGTTGAAACGCCGACAAAGGCGGCCGCGCGACGCAATTCCTTCACATGCATTCACGCCGGGCGGCTCACGCATGCACGCGCCTCGAACGCGACGCTTAATCACTCTCTTACAGACACTCTAAATACGTAGACAAGATAACGCGACGCTTAATTATTTACAATTACCGAATCGCGACGCGAATCTCCAGAGCGACGATAATGCGTTACAGTGGCCGCGAAATCTTAACCAACAACACATTAATATACGAGACCTGTGCTCTGCAGGCTCACGGGATCGAGATCGCTTGTCGTCGTGGCCGAGACACTAATAACTTTATCAATTACTGGGCATAGCCCGGACACTAAAAATTCACCAAACTTACAACGACGACGACAGAGCGGCGCGATCCCGGACGCGATTATACGTGGCTTATCTGATGGAGGGCAACCTCACCGGCACCTTATTCCTCTGGTTCTGCGAGGCGGCAACGGCTCGTCCTTTCCAAGGATTGTCCACGGGACAGCAATGCGATAACGGTAGGCCGAGGTCCTCACTATCACACGTCTCGCGACAAGCTGTCTCCCGGATTCTCTCGATCCAGGATCGATGACTCGGGGCCTTCCCTAATGCTGCGCACGCGGGGTGCGTGTTATCGCGGCCAATCACGTGACGGCACGCGACGGCACGCGACAACGCCGGTAAGCGCCAATTCCAAGGCCGTGTCGGGGGCGCAGTACCCGCTACTTTGCTGAAAATATTCGCAGGGCCCGTTCGACAGGGCCGTCTTAGAGCTTCCACCGCTGCCTTCGGCCCGATAAAGAAAATGCCACGGGCCTTGCTTCCGCTTTTTCCTTCCGGCTCGTGCTTCGCGTTCTCCGCCCTCGATTTGTGGCCGCCACTCTGCCGTGCTTTCCATGGAATTTGTGCCGTGAACCGCGACTCCGATTTCGCCTCTGCCTCAATTGCCTCCGTATCCATTCGCTCGTATAAAAAAAAATAAAAATAAAAGTCTATAACGCTTGAACAAAAGAAACGATAACAGACGCCTCTCTGGAGATCGCGGCACGGTTCTCATTAGTTTTTCGCCTGTCGCGATTAGGGAGGAACTCGGCGGACGTGCGCGGGACGGCAACGTCACAACATATATATATATATACATATATATATATATACATATATATATACATATATATATACGTATATATATTTATATATATATACATATATATATACATATATATATATACATATATATATATACAGGGTGTCCCAAAAGTATGGAAACGGTCGAATATTTCATAACCTATGCATTTTAGAAAAAAATGTTTCAGACAAAAGTTGTAGGGCTTTAAAATATCTATTTACGTCTTATCAGTTTGACCACAGGTGGCGATGCCAAGGTTACGTGAAGGTAAATTAAATTTTTGAAGATTGAAAAGGATATAAAATAAATAATCACCTATCATTTTTTTATAAAAGTGTTAATTTATTCAAGAAATTATTTTTACACTAATAAATGGTATGAAAAATAGACTTGTCAAAAAATTTGATTGATTGACTTCAATGAAGCTTACAAATGATTAAAATGATATAATACATTAAAAATAAATATGCAATTGATGAGCCTAAAAAAATAATTTGAAATATTGTGTATATTTAAAGAAGTAATATAAATAATCGTGTCAATAACATTCTACTAAAGAGTAAAAATAGAAATCATACATCTTAATATTTAACTTCCAAATATTAGAGAAAATCGTCAAATAGAATATGCATGATCTTCACCCACCGTACCTTGTCCATGATGAAATAAATCGTCACATATCTTTTTAAATATAGATAACAATCTATCAATACTGCAGATTCTCCAATGATGCTATCTGGAACAAATGTATAAGTAATGTAAAGATTATTTTTTGAAATTTACTCAATTAAATTATTCGAATTATTGATTATTTATTTCAGAAATTGTAAAATATGCTACATATATTTTCAAACAAATATAAGTAATGTATTTTTCAAACAAATATAAGTAACATAAGGTCATCTGAAACAAATATAAGTAACATAAGGTAATCTCATACAAATATAAGTAACATAAGGTAATCTCAAACAAATATAAGTAACATCAGGTAATCTCAAACAAACGAACAGATTAATTTACCACGTTTAACAGTTATAATTTACAAAATATATGCAACTCTTATTTTGTGCAGATATGCATTGCCATCGTCTTACTGGCATAAGTATTATTAATACTAACTTTAGATTCTTTTGAGTAGATTTTCAATCGAAATACAATAAACCTTCGAATGATTTTCTTTTTTAATTGGTGACACGGGTAAGAAAAAAGGAATAGCTTCGAACTTAGAAATAAACAGATTGCGCAAATTGACATCAGTATATGATTTCATATGACTCATTAAAAATGTTAACTTATTATAACTCGACGACAAATTTTGTTTCAAATTACCAGTACATAATATGCACCGGCTACAACATTTTTCAATTTTTCTAATACTTGTAATTAAATATCCAGCCACGTGGTGCAAAATATTGATTTGGATATTATTTAATACAATATTGTGATGCTGTACATTGGGGATATTTGGCATATCAGTCTCAATCGATTTTTTTTTAAGGTTACGGACTGTTTTGAGAAAATCTGAAAAAAATTCTCGATCGTCTTCGTTATAAATACTGCAAGATACAGTTCTCATGTAATGAGAAATGATAATTAATTTCAAATTATTGTTTAATTGGACGGCATTCAACACGCAGTTTTTCATTCGTAAAACCGAAAATAAATTTTCTATGCAGTCCTGCGTGTTCAGGAATTCTATTTCGGGGAAAGTGTAATTGAGAATCACTGAGAGGGAGAGAGAGAGAGAGAGACCTAGAAGGTTCGTTCTAGGGGAGCGTACGGTAGCTCGAGTGAGCGAGTAGGAGAGAGAGAGGTCTGGATGAGAAGAGAAAGAGAGAGATGGATGTCTGACGAATGATAGAGAGAGACGAATGTATGAAGAAAGAGAAAGAGTGAGAGGGATAGTGCTGATACTCGTCTCCGAATGAGACGATAAGTGCTGTCAGAGAGGAAGAATCTTAAATTAACTGCTGCAGTAATTTAACTGAATCAGAAAAGAGTCACTTTATTGTTTGAATGAGATTCCAAATCATGTGAGACAAGCGTGATTGACTCGCAGAATGGCGTAGACGTTGCGGAATTTTCGTTCAGGTCGCTTTTCTCGATCGGCTGGGATCCGTAGATCGCTGATTAGTTTTATGTCTCAGAGAGCAACTTTGCGATTGATTTAAGAACGGTAATATACACTCTCGCTTAACGTTCGCTTTACTCGCAATCTCACTTCACTTAATTTCGGAGCACGTGGTGATTGTTCGGTGTCTCGGAGAAGAAGAAGGAAGTGATTCACACCTTTTGGTCGATATCCGTGCGCGTTATCGCATTATTGCCGGAAGGAAAGATAGCGCTGCGGTGAGTTGATCGCGTAGCAGGTAGCTTAATCGATTTCGGAGTCGGGGGGTGGCGCCGCTCCGTTATACGCGTGAAACAATTTAAATACAACGATCGCGAACAATCAGTGGTGTAGATGGGCTACGCATTAGGTTTCGCTCGATCCGCAACATTGCGTGAATCTTCCACCAAAAACGAATGTATAATTACGTTCATTCAATAAAAATGTGGATAATTGTATGAAAGATAAAGTCGATATCACAATGCCTTTTTGAAAGGGCTTCCAGACTTTATCACCAAAAACTAACGAGGTGATAAGATTAACAAATTCATGCAAAAAATTAATTGTTTCGATAAATTTGTTTTCATTTTTTTTGCTTAGAGCAAGAGTAAAATTTCTGGCAGAAACTATATTAAACCATTTAGCAAAATTTTCGACTAGCCACGCACTCGTTTCATATTCCAGTTTTAATTGTTCTTCTCCTAAAAATCTCAACGCTGTATTTACATCCTGAGATAAAACATGAGAGAAGCACTTTTTACTCTCATTCTTTGGAAGTGTTTGGACCTATCTAAATAATCATCTCTCAACTTTGGTGCGAGTTTTAAATTAGAATCTTTCTGAGTATTCAACAATTTGTTAAAGTGTTTCGAACTGGCTATATTAGTCGGCAAATCATACAATTTTACATAGTGATCGGGTATCACTATGGTTACATTATTCAGCATGCCTTCTTTAAGATTTTTAAAGGCATGAGATACATCATGAAAAAAATATAAATGGCGTTTATCATCCATTGGATGTTGGCATTTATTTACAGCAATTGAGTATTTACTAGCATTTACACCAAAAGATCGACACATAGCTTGATTAGCGGAACCCATGTCTGAAACGATGGCGTGTACATCTAATCCAATTCCATGGGCTTTTTCAATGAAATTCAATATAAGTGGTTTGAATTTACTACCGTCTGTATGTTTGCCAGTATAATAATAATCAATGACTTGCTTCCATCGTTGTGATATTCCTGCTAGCATAAACACAAGTACGTGTGTCGCAACCTCAGTAGTGTCATGCTCTGGTAATGTGACATTACCTACATAGGTCCCGATAGAATTATCGTAACACAATCCAGGTGTTATACTGATTTCATCCATAATAATTAAACAATCTCTATTGATTAGGTTTGAAAATTGTGAAACTTTGATTTCTAAAAAAAGAAAAATTTTATCAGGACTTCCACTTAAAAATTTCCAGTTTTCTAGCTTACTTCGCAATGTTCTAAGAGACGGTAAAGGGTAACGTTGATGTAACAATTCTTTATAGCCAGAAATCCCACAAGCAAATTTTAACTGATATGCCCTTATCAATGTATCATCGCACCACTTCGGAATTTTTCGATATTTTTCAGTTAAAATTTTTAATTGGTTCTCATTGAAAATTTTACTAGCAACTGATGGTGTTTTTTGTAATATACCTACTAGATTTTGAAGACTTTTATCTTTGTTTTTAAGGCTTTGTAGATTTTTTATGCCCCTTTCTCATTGCTATTCTCAATTTCTCACTTTTGTGATAAAGCTTCTCAAGTTTCTGATATTTTTCCAAAATATCTGTGTTTGGATCCAAAGATTGGAATTGTTCTTGGGAATTGAGTAAACTCGATTCTTTTTTAGTACCATTAGATGAGTTTTCACTAAGAATTGCATTTTCGCTGACTTCCGCACTACATTTCCATTCTTGCTGTTGACCATCTTCGACGCTTACTTCTGTACTATAAGTTGTTTGTTTTGCTATATCACCATTTGTTTAGAAACTGTTAAATCAATTGAAATTAAATCATGAAATTAAGCAGATTAATTAAATTAAGAACTGAGACAATTCTTGATAACGCCTTTTAAAATTAGCGCGATCGCCAGCGTGTTCTCGCGCGGAGCGCATCGCTCCAATCACAGGCAAGCGACCGCCTGACGTAGCTCGCACATATCAGATTCTAAGAGCGACCAATTTGAACGCTCAACCGGCGCACAGGCAAAATAAAAACAATTTTGCCCTCCGACTTTCCGGAAGATTCCCTGTCGCCTTTGTTTAAACGTAAACGTGATTTATGATCGCAGGGAATCTTCTGGAAGGTCGAGGATATAAAACAGGCGACCCGAGACCGCTCGAGGCCTTTTCGCAATTCAGTATAGCGCCGATAGCATATCTAATTCGCAGAGAAAATCAAAGATAGAGTCGAGGAAATTAAACCGAGTTCGTAGATTAACGGAAGAAGCGTTCGCGTAATTCGCACTCGCGTCACTTTCGTCTTATTCGCGACATTATAAATTGCATGTACATACGTTGTACATAGATTTGTAAATAGCCTGTCTTTGTAAAATAAACTGTTCCGTAATCGTTCTAACCGACGTCCGTTTTTTTTGTGCCGTTCGATATTCACTCTCACTGTCGTCGACCGCGACGCTGTTAATCGCACATTTTCTGGTCCTTCGAGCCGGATCTCTCCTTCCTCGAGACCGGCACTCGCGATCGTCGTGATCCTCGTGAGTGGAGTGAATCGGTGGGTGAGTTCCAGTGGGTGCGCTCCAGTGAACGATCTGTAAACGAAAATGGAACAGTTAGTAGCTGCGCAACGAGAACTCCACGGGCGCATCGCCCGCACGCTCGAGAATCTCCGGAAGGCTGGATCGGCCAAGCTGTCCGTCGCCCTCGTGCAGTCCGCGCTGGCGAATCTGGAAGGAAAATGGACGAAATTTGAGGATCAGCACGACCGCTTACTTTTGGAGTTCGGTGATAAACTGAAAGGTCATGACTACGTCTCCTCGGACCTTGTGAGTACCGTCGAGATGGTCTACTTACAGCAACGAGCAAAAATAGTCGAACTCGAGCAGTCGCTCAGTGGCCCGTCAGACGACGTCGTGCAGAAACCGGGACGCTCGGAGTCGGCGCCGTCGCGCAACGTGCTGCCACGGATTCAGCTCCCGCAGTTCTCCGGGAAGTTCGAAGACTGGCCCGCTTTTCGAGATCTCTTCCGGTCCATTGTGGTAGAGGAGGCCTCCCTGTCAAAAGTAGAAAAATTTCACTACTTAAAAACGAGTGTGAAGGGAGACGCCGAGCATCTCATTCGAAACCTGCCGTCGACGGACGACAATTTCGAGCGTGCGTGGTCTACTCTGAAGGACCACTTCGAGAATAAGAGGCTTTTGGTGAGGTCATATCTGGCAGCCTTCACATCGCTTCCTCGGATGAAGGCAGACTCTGTCGCGGACCTCCGCCGTATCTTCCACGGCGTAGTCTCCACCGTCGGCGCGCTGGAAGGCATCGGCCGACCGATCTCGGACGGGAACGACCTTTTCGTACACCTAGTGGTCGAGCTTCTTGATGCCAAGACTCGCCGTGAATGGGAGAATTCTCTCGGCAAGACTTCCGAACCACCTTCCTACGACGAGCTGCGCGAATTCCTCCAGGAGCAATTGATGACGCAGGAGGTGCTCCGAGCAGTCAACAGCGAAGCCTCCGGACGGAACAACGAGAAGTCAAGCCGGTCTGCCCGGGCCAACCACGTGAAAGGTCGAGGATCGGACTCGAATCGTAACTGCCCGATCTGCAAAAAAGAACATTTCATTGCATTCTGCGAGCAGTACAAGAAGAAGTCGCCGCAGGAACGACGCGAGGCAGTGAATACGCACCAGCGCTGCTGGAATTGTCTGGGGCGTCACATGCTTGGTGAGTGCTCCTCCTCCAAAACTTGCGGTAAATGTGCGGGTCGTCATCATACCTCGCTTCACGAGGCGTTCGCAAATACGACTGCCGTCGCGTTGCCCGCCTCCGGGTCAAGCACGGCGCCGACGGTGCATGTAGCCAAGCGACCGTCCGTCGGATGCGCGTCCGTATTGCTCGCGACAGCTCGAGTGATGGTGTCGGATCGTTCCGGGGTTCGCCACTCCGTCCGGGCGCTGGTCGACCCGGGCTCGGAAACTTCGCTCATCGCGGAATCACTGGCTCAGCGGCTCCGACTGCCCCGCACTCCGACGTCAGTCGCGATCTTCGGCGTGGGTGGTGTACAAACGGGATTTTCACGAGGTCGGGTAGCGCTCACGCTCTCCGCACGCACCGGCCTGTTCGCGTTGTCCGTCTCGTCACTGGTGCTGCCGCGCTTGTCCGTCTACAGCGGTTGTGCGGATGGCGATGTCCGCACGTGGTCGCACATCGATGGCCTCGAGCTAGCGGATCCCGAATTCTCCAGCCGAGACCCTATCGAACTCTTGCTGGGCGCGGACGCGTACGCCAGCATCGTGCAGCCAGACCTTCGACGAGGAGGTCCCCTGGAACCGATCGCCCAACGGACACAGCTCGGGTGGATCCTGATGGGTGCCGTAGCCGCTAGTCATTCTGTTTCCACTACGACTTCGCTGCAGTGTACCACCCTGGAGGACTTAGCTGCGGCTGTGCGCCGCTTCTGGGAGTGCGAGGAGCCCTCGCGCTCCCCACTGCCGCTGTCCGCCGACGAGCAAGAATGCGAGGATCACTTCACCCGGACGCATCAGCGGCTTCCCGACGGCCGCTACCAGGTACGTCTGCCAGTCCGCTCGGATCTGCCGGATCTTAGCTCCACGCGTCGCGCCGCCTTCCGAATGCTCGACGTCATGGCGCGACGGTTCGAGCGCGACGGTGACTTCCGCCAGAAATACCACGCGTTCATGCGCGACTACGCCGTTCTCGGGCACATGTCACCGTCTCGGGGAGTCCGCCTGCTGGTACCGCGTGTGCTACCTGCCGCACCACGGTGTGCTACGAGCTTCGGGTGCCGATGCCAAGATCCGCGTCGTTTTCAACGGGTCATCTCGTGTCGCGGGAACCTCGTTGAATGACGCTTTACACTCCGGTCCGAATCTGCTGTCTGTTCTCGCTGATGTGGTCATGCGTTGGCGACGGCACCGCTACGTGTTCGTCGCCGACGTAGAGAAAATGTACCGCCAGATCGCGGTACATTCAGAGGACCGGAATCTGCAGCGGATCCTGTGGAGAGAAGAAAATCGGTTAGAAGATTACACTCTCAATACGGTAACGTATGGACTGGCGTGCGCCGTACCTCGCGTTACGAGTACTCAGACAGCTGGCCATCGACGAGGAGGAGCGTTTCCCGCGGGGAGCGGAGACTCTCCCGGCGGGATGTTTATATGGATGACGTACTCACCGGGGCTTCCACCTTAGAGTCGTGTCGGCATCTGCGGGAACAGGTGTCAGCGCTATGCATGGCGGGCGGCTTCCCCTTGAAGAAGTGGGCCGCGAACACCGAGGACCTTCTGAGGGACGTCCCGCTCGAGTGTCGACTGCTGCCGTCCGCGACGCCTTGCTACCAGCCATTGATCACGCTGTACTCGGGTTGCGTTGGAGTCCAACGACCGACGAATTTGCCCTCACCGTGCGGAGGGCCCCCGGCGTCCCTCCCACCAAGCGCTCTATCCTTTCGCAGACCGCTCGTCTCTTCGACCCCCTGGGTTGGCTGGCGCCGATCATCGTCCGGGCTAAACTCATCATTCAGGCCACGTGGTTGCAACAGCTCGAGTGGAACGCGCCCTTGACTGCGGAGGAGGCGAGGGCTTGGAGAACCCTCGAGGAAGAGCTGCCCTTGCTGGAGCAGATCCGGGTGCCTCGCTGGTTCAAGACCGACGCTGCAGAGGTCAGCGAACTTCATGGCTTCTCGGATGCCTCCCTCCGAGCGAGCCTACGCCGCCGTGGTTACCTGAGGACGGTAGTAGACGGGCAACCGAACACGTCGCTTGTGATGGCGAAAACCAAAGTCGCACCTCTGAAGCGCGTATCGCTTCCTCGACTAGAGCTCTGTGCAGCGGCGCTTCTAAGCAAAATCGCAGAGCAGGTCCGGGACTACTCTGGATTTGGAGGCGTCCCGGGTATACCTCTGGACGGACTCGACCGTTACTCTCAGCTGGATTCGAGGGCACCCCGCCAGATGGACGACTTTCGTCGCAAACCGGGTAGCCGAGATCCAGCGAGCCAACCCAGACGCGCGGTGGCAGCACGTCCCCGGGCGCGACAACCCGGCGGATTGCGCCTCTCGAGGAGTGTCCCCGCGAGAACTGATGGAGCACCCGTTGT